>JAQBSW010008742.1:0-32430 GCA_029291075.1 Eudiplozoon nipponicum
ACAGTATTTAACTATAAACAAGATCTGTTAATATTATTTAATCCTGATGAAATATCTGATGCAGGAAATGTAGAAAAATTGAAAGATATAATCAAGAATACGGCGGATGCTGATATAATAAAATGTGATAGGATGGAAAAAAGGTCTGATCGTCCAAAACCTGTCGTTGTGAAATTATCGAAAAAAAACGACAAACATACAATTGGAAGTAATTAACAAAATTGTAATAACTCTATTTTTTACAAGATTTATATTGTTCGGTAGACGACATTTCTCCAAAGGAAATTAGCAACAGAAAAATGTTGAAGATTAATCAGGATCAAATATCTTCAAATTCAGAACAAGCTAGCACAAGGAATCAGCCAATTGACTCACTAAATAACAATAAACGTAGAATCAATATGGAATATTTTGGACAGCGGAGAGAAGAGAGAGGTAGTTATAAAACCCAACAAAAGAACTATAAAGAAACGAAACAAAGCTAAATCATAGGATATCGGAAACAGTATAGGTAAATCATAAATTACATATACATACATATACATACAAAATTTTTTTGCTGTATAATTTTATGAGTAAAGATTTATTGATTTCATAACATTGTCTGAAACTTAGCTCAGACATCGAAAATTATAAATTTTAAGTGCCTTAATATTCATTAATTAGAAAAAAACAGATCGTCTGACAAAAGAGGTGGTGGAGTACTTATTTATAGTATATCTATTTTAAATGCCACAATGTTGCATACTAGTGAAAATAGTACTGTTATTTATTTTATAACTATACAAATGGATAATTTAATCTTAGCAGCGGTTTGCAGACCGCCGTATGTCATTTCAAATGATTATGTATATTTACCAATTCCTTTCAATCTATCTTGGACTGTCATGGTTATCACGCGGTGGTATGTCATTTTAATAAAATGCATGATTGTGAAATAACCAATCTTTCCTCTAATCATGATCTAAAGCAAATTATAAAGTAATCAAATAGAGGTTCTGAATCCATATATTGAAATTGAATCGGATGACTGGCACAGTTATGACGTTGTAAATTAATTTAAAATAATTGAATCGTAAAAAAAATATTTTGCAATGGAAAAACTTGATTAGCAAAAGAGAAACTTACTATTGAGAATCCAAAAGTCAAATGTTCTAGAAGTAACTGGAATCGTTTCAGAGAACTAAAAGTAATGTTTTTACCTTACGAAAACTGATGAATTTGTTTTTTCTGTTTCAAAATTATTATCTATTCTATTTTATACATCTATGTTTATGGATATTATACCGAAATGAATCGATAGTAAATTATGTAAACTAAGAATTAAGCGAGATAATATACTGAAATGTAATCTTATGATTAGTATTAAAATGTGGCTAGATTTGATTGATAGTGAAATTAATTCATCACTGTTGATAATTTGTCAAAGATCAGAAAGAATCATATTGGCTAAACTACAGAGCACTCCTAGACTAGGATACAAATTCCTAAATGAGTAAAGTAAATATAGGGAGAAATTAAAGCTTATATGACCAATGGATAAAACTGAGTATAAATTTGACTTTGAATTGGGGAAATTATTTGGTAATTTGATATGAAATCCACAGAATAAGAGCAATACTGTGGAGCTTACTGATCTTTCGAGTAACCAAGAGCCAGGACTTATTATTGACAGTGATAAATTGATAAAAATAATGTTAAAAATAATGGATAACCATGATATATCGATTGAAAACCTTTAACTTTTACGAATGCGCTCTGCATTTTTATAAACATAATTTTGAAGGATGGAAAATGCCAATCGATATTCTAACGATTGTAGCTAAACCGTTGCCAAAGGTAAGCAAGTTAACGTACGTCAATAATTATAGTCTAATTTCTATCATCCCTTCATTTTTCAAGATAATAGAAAGATTGATACTAAATCATATATAATTTATATTGCCGGTTGATTAATATTAAAAAAAATATGGCTTTACGATTGATCGATCGACAATTACTAATATGTTTTCCATGTAGGAAAAAGTAATTAAAATCAATGAGAATAAGTTTTATGCATTAATTTTCTTTATAGATATTACAAAAACTTTTCATTCTATACCTTTTGGTGCTATTTTGAATGCGATAAGTTCATTGAATATTGATCCGAATATTTTTAGATTATTCGGATACTATTTTTATAATAGAAGAATGAGTATTCTAGTAAATGATTTGGGATCATAATCGAAAATAGTAACAAGTGGAATTCCAAAAGGATTAATTTTGGGGCAAATATTATTTAAAATCATCTTTACGCATTTGAAAACTAAGATCCTTATCAGTCGAGTTTGCAAATTTGCTGATGATTTAAAAGTAATCTTTCTAATAGATCCGAAAATATCGAGTTTTACAATAATAATGTGACACTAGATTTATATGACCTAAGTAGGTATATGATAACACTAGGGCTGGGGATAAACAGTAAAAAGACGGGAGCTTTAAAAATAGGTAATTGAACAGATTTTAGTTATGTTAATTTACATTGTAACACGCGGCTCCGTGTTACAACCCAATGATGTTCGGTACAGTGCTCTTTAAGGTCAAATAATCTAAATCTGTTCTTATACCATATTCCTCTTTACGGTGATTTTAGAAACAATCTCTGTTAGTTTCAAGCTGTTTTAATCTATATTTCTTGAACTGCAATTTTATTTGTAATTAATAGGGTTTTATGAAATAGACAGAACCGCGCACGATACGGATGAAACACGCGGTGGATTATAGTGTCACAGTGAACTTATTTCGCTTAGTTGTAGAAGATACGCATTGGAATTACTGGGTATAGTATTGTAAGACTATCCGAACTTCAGAGAACAATGAATTAATATAATAACCTGAGTTAAAACAATAGCAAGCAGTGAAATAAATATTTTTGAGTTTTTTTGTCATTGAAGTCTTTATACGGTTTTCATATCCTCTTTTAGTGATAACTTTTAACATTGATTCCATTCATGTCATCATGTATTTTCAATCGAGTTTTTTGTCATTGAGGTCTTTATGGGGCTTACCCCTTCATTTTTATTGATAGCTTTTAACGATGACTTTTTACACGTCTTCATGTATTTTAAATCGATGGTATAAATACAATTCAATTCCGACATTTATATTCGAATAACTGTTTGTGCATAAAACATTTCTCTTTGTAAACATAAATCATTTTAATTTTTGTCGTTTAGAAGACGGACAATTTAGTTCAACTGTGAATAGTGTTTAAGACCTATTCTTGCATTAAAATCTGTTTTATTGTCGACCTACACACGGCCAGTGTGGACTAACTGTGAATTATATTTCTATTTGCAACCCTATATCTAATATATGTATGAAACCAAGTTTCGGCTTTCTCATATCAATCATCCGAAAAGGAGCAGAGACTGATTAGGCGCACGGGTAGTAATAATATCTACCATTGATATGTAGGACGGGTATAGAATAATGAACTGGATAGCAACCCCGCAAAAAACACCTACAACATGATGCTGTGATTAATGATGTTTTTGAGATCAAACTTCGACAAAAAATTACGAATTTAGGCTTAATTATTCAATGTACAGCTTCTGATGAGAGAAACATTGAAAGAATAGTTAGCTGCGTTAGGAATAGATGAGCACTTATAAATAGAAATATCTTATCGAACGATATAAAATTAAAAATGCATATTATCTGAATTAGACCGTTACTTAAATATACCGCCGCTATATGGAATCCAATGAAAAGGGTTTGTTAGATAAGTTACAAGCTGTACAAAGAAAAGTTCTAAAACATATAAGCTCTTGTCCTGCATCATATATGTCAGCAGATTACAGTTTGTATCACTGCAAACTTTATGGTTTCAGAGGATGTGTTATTGCATAAGAATTTTCCACTTGAATCAGTGGATTGTTGCCTATATGAATCCAATAAGAGAGATTCATTAAATTGGAACTAAATCTGGATATTTGACAGTCTCTCCTCATTTGGTTGGAAATGTTTCACGGAAGTAATTTTCTCTTTTGTAAATTTACGAAATTTACAATTAGTTGCCAAAGGGGCCTACAGACACGCCTCCATCTAAAAAGTCTTTTAAACTGTTATGTATTAAACTAGAAAAAACATACAATCTTACTGATCTTTTTAATTTTGATTATAATTATACTTTCCTGTGGTTCAATAAAAGAGAAGAAAAATTTTGATTTGCAACATACGATCTTGTAATTGTTATTTCTACTATCTGTTTTGTTATATCAGAAATGTTCTGCATTATATCATCATATTAGTCAACGTTACAAATAAAAAAAATTCTTGTCATAGTTCTCATTTATGCATAATATTACACTCTAATTATACCTTCATTTTTACAATTATCAGGTCTGTGAACTTCGATGACAAATCTATAATTTATCTACTGTATGAAGGCAAATAATTAGAAAGACCGTATGTACCTTTATCACTATAAATGCATAAAATTAATATAGCGTATGAAGTGATATTACTGCTGGATGTTAAATTGTTGATAAATCATATATAATGTTTATTGAGATTTACTTATCTATAAGAGACTTAATGGACATATTTATGTGATGTGATATCTTTTATATATTGTACATTTTCTAATATTATTATCTATTTGATGGAACATGTGTGGTTTGAATACAAATAAATATATTCTATTCCATTCTATAATGATATTTATAACCCTAATTGTAATAGATAAAGTAAGTGAAATGTGTCAATCTTTATCTCTGACGCGACCGACCAACAAGAAATGAATGAACTTCGAGATGCCTTTAGTGGTACTGCTTGCAACAATCACGAATGAGCCAAATCCATCCTGTGGTTATCAGCATGATTCTCACGATAGGATTTTACTTCGCAAATTTTAGCACAATTTTGTTGTTGCCAAGGTCGCACGTAAAATACACACATTTGAATTCATATTCTAATATCGGCATAACGTTGATCTAGCAAATCAGAAGATCATTGGAATTTAACAACTGATCCTAGAGAATACAAGTGCTAATTTGATACCAGTATATGAATGAAATATATCAACATTAGAGAACAACCTATAAAGAGATTTTACATCCTGCCAAACTCAATGACACTCAAGATGAATTTACATGACTACAAGAAGTAGATATAACTAAACAATCAAAATTGGACGTGGTCATCCCACTGTACTTGGACAGTAAGGGTAATGGATTATTCAGAGATTGTGAGGATTATCACAAGCTAATTTCTGTGAAAAAAGAAGATAAACACGCAATTCTTACTATAATTACATTGCTAGACAAACTCAGTTGCAACAATTTTTCTCCGTAATAGACCATAGACGAACTACCATCCCATTTCAATTGCACCAGAAGAAATATAGAAGACAGTTACCATCGCTTCTTTTGATTTATTCGAATATTTTAACATGAGCTACTCAGTCATTTCAAAGTTTTATAGACAATATTCCGTGTGATTACATAGAATACTGTTTGCCATATCTCGATGACATATTCATCATTAGTTCTGACCTAGCCTCTCACGCCAAGCATATTAAAATGTCCTACCACACTCAGTAGACCAAAGAATCAAAATCAATTCTAAAAACATCGAAAATTAAAACTACTTTATTTGATTTATTATGCCATCAAACTAAATCAAAATACGATCAAGATCCTTCAGTCATCGAAAAGAGAAAGTATTACGGAAATATTTAGACGTTCTATATTACTATTGCGAGTTACTTTTGGCCTATCAAAACATCTGAAGTATCGGAAATGTCAAATTAGAAATTCTGTCATTTCTTTTATCGTCCGTTGATGAGGAATTGCTTCGTCATACTGTCAACTCCTTTGCCAAATTACCATGTAGACTTATTGGAATTTTCACCAACTGTCAATCAGAAATCAAAGGATTCAGAAAGCCAAATTGTTTTCCCTCGAATAATCCGAAATTGGTAGAAGCTATATATAACAAATTCAGTCGTTATTTTCTTGCTATTCATGACGCTGTGCGCCAGCAGCTGATATGTTGTGTTCACAGGACACATACATTTAGTTATCGTACAATAAAATACGAATTCAACAGTTACAAAGTTTACAGTCAGTCACGTCAAATCTTGCTGCTGCGCTTCTGGGAGATCGTTACTTCCTATTATGTTAATCAGATCCGTATGTTGTCATTCACTTGTTGTTACCGCATTATCATAACCAAGACTCGTTGTAGCCCTCAACATAGCATACTATTCATCTTGATTTTGCTTATCTACTGGTTGGTACCCATCTGCCCGACGATAACTTACAAGACAAAAGGACACAGAGCAAGACAGGCAGAAATTCTACACATTCGCCTTCGCTCTGGTACTCTCTCTATTCAGGGTATTTGCCACTGAAGAATTTATCTAAGAAATATAGATTAACCACTTTTATAAATTTATCAAATGTTATTCTTCTTTTATCCACGTTTATTATATTGAAAACCTTTGTGGCTTTGAAAAAAATAGACTTAGTTAAAGTTATGTGTTGTACGGTTGGAATAGATTGAGGACTTTCAATAACGTGTTGTTGACTTCATCTATGCTGTTTGGGTCGTTTATGTGGATTCCCTCAGAATTAATTATAAGTGTGTCGTTAGGCCGAGACTTAATTGTCCATAACTCCGCAGTCAAAGTATCTATTAGTGCAGACAATGCTCTTACTAAATTTTTTAATCTGTCAGAAATAATTGTTAAACTCTAACGCACATGCTTTATTTCTAATCAATTTTTAATAAGAGTTTGCTCGTATAAAGCATGTCTATTTAGAAAAACAAAATACATATATTTATTGATTTATGTTTAATTCTGCGGCTTGAAGGCTGCTTCCATCATTATGTTGAATATTTCAACTTAATTCGTGCACTTCAGCAAGGACTTTCTGTTGAAATCATTTCAGCCCTAGATTGGACAATTTGAGGGTTTAGGCTTCAAATTTGGCAAGTGCAGAATACCGGAGTCTCGTAGCTCCAACATCGCAAAAAATCTTTCATTTTCTTGTGTCCTCACTCAACCGTCGCGTTGGAATTTGGATAGTGCAACAACTCGACTGAGCCATCACTCTTCAAAGTACTTTATAATCTTCTCCTTTGTGATTTCATACTGTGGTACAAAATCGACCCATCGGGTAAACTTGTCGACCACAAGAAACACATAGTATACCCCGCCACGAGTCACTGGCAGTGGAGCTATAATGTCAATATATTGAAACTGCTTCAGTGTAATGGCACAGAAAGCATCGTGGTGACCATTTCTCCTTTTTGAGGTTTACAACGCTGACACGTAGTGAACTATTGACAATATTTACGAATTTCTTCGGACATGCCAAATCAATACAATCGCCAATATAATGTGAAAATGAAGTTCCTGGCACCGGGATGTCCCAACGTTTCATGCCAGAAGGCCATGAATTTTATTCGCAACAATAGGCAATTTTGCAGGTTAGACCTTTATATGATACGGACATCATTGTGTTTTTTAACTGATTGACTATTTCCTGGCATGTGAAATCATTTCGTTGTTCTTCAGAGACTGATAAATGGCGAAACTCTCACAACGGAAATTCTGCTGAGCGCATCAGCTGTCGCATTCTCGATTCCGGGTGTCTTGTAGGGGTCCATTTGCCGGGTTGCTTTCTAGTTCGTGAATTTTATACCCGTCCTACACATCAATGGTGGATATTATTACCACCCGTGCGCCTAATCAGTCTCTGATCCTTTTCGGATGGTAGATGTGAGAAAGCCGAAACTTGGTTTCATACATATATTAGATATAATGTTGCAATAGAAATATAATTCACAGTTAGTCCAAATTGAATATATGTTGGTCAGCTGCAAAAACAGATTTTTATGCAAAATAGGCCTTAAACACCATTCACAGTTAAACTAAATTGTCCGTCTCCTAGACGGCAAAGATTAAAATGATTTATGTTTATAAAGTGAAATGTTTTGCACAAAATAAATTATTCTTACACAAATGTCTGGATTGGAATGTATATATATAGTCAAATGATTGAAAATACATGCTAATATGAACATAGTAAAATGATTTATGTTTATAAAGAAAAATGTTTTGCACACAAGCAGTTATTCTTACACAAATGTCTGAATTGGAATGAATATAGTCAAATGATTGAAAATACATGATAATATGAACATAGTAAAATGATTTATGTTTATAAAGGAAAATGTTTTGTGTAATCCGTATAAAGACTTCAATGACAAAAACTCACGAATATTTCATTCATCGCTTCCTATAATTTAATTCACGTCATTATTGTAATCTATTATTCTCTGAAATTCGGAATGGCACAGTTAACTGATAACAGTAAAATTGTTAATAATCCAACTGAGCGAAATAAATTCACTGTGACACAATAGTCCGCCGCGTGATCCTCGCGGATCCCGCGCGGTTCTGTTTTTTAATAAAAAACACTGTTAATTCCAAATAAAATTGCTGTTCAAGTAATATCGATTAAAACTGCTTGAGACTAACATAGATTGTTCCTAAAATCACAGTTAAGAGAAATATTGTGTAAGAACAGAGTTAGAATATTTGACCTTAAAGAGCACTGTATTTATAACAAACGAACATCGTTGGATTGTAACACGGAGCCGCGTGTTACAATACAAATCTAATGTCACAATTATTTTGGAGAATTCTACATTTTTTGGATCAATTGGAAAGATTATTTTTAAATCATCAGCAAATTCGCAAACTTGACCGTTAAGGATCTTAATTTCCAAATGTGAAAGTACGATTTTAAATAAAATTTGCCCCAAACTTGGTCCCTGTGGAATTCCACTTGTTACTCTTTTCGATTTTGATATAAAATCGTTTACTAGAATACTCATTTTTCGATTATATAAATAGTATCTAAGTAATCTAAAAATAATCGGATCAATATTCAATAAATTAATCGCCTTCAAAATAGCATCAAAAGATATAGAGTCAAAAGCTTTTGAGATATCAATAAATACAATTAATGCATCTAACTTTTTCTCATCTAGTGTAATTACATGATTCCACATAGAAAGCATATTAGTAATAGTCGATCTATCTTTCGTAAAGCCATGTTGACTTATATCAAAATCAACCGGCAACATACGTTCTAAATGATTTAGTATCAATCTTTCTATTATCTTCAAAAACGAAGGGATAATAGAGATTAGTCTATAATCACTGGCGCACGTTGACTTACTTTTGGCAACGGATTAGCTACTACCGTTAGAATATCGATTGGTAATTTCCAATTCTTCAAAATTCTATTTATAAAATTGTAGAGAGCATTCATAAAAGTTAAAGGTAATTGAAGTAGGTTATCAATCGATATATAAAGGTGATCTTTTTGTTTTTTTGATTTTATTTTTAACATTAATTCTATCAATGCATCACTGTCAATAACAAGTCCTGATTCCTG
The DNA here is from genome assembly GCA_029291075.1 of Eudiplozoon nipponicum. Classification (NCBI taxonomy): domain Eukaryota; kingdom Metazoa; phylum Platyhelminthes; class Monogenea; order Mazocraeidea; family Diplozoidae; genus Eudiplozoon; species Eudiplozoon nipponicum. The sequence goes on from JAQBSW010008742.1 coordinate 9,459, forward strand.
GTCTCCCAAAGGATCAGGTAGATCAATGAAATTGCTTTCATTCTGAGGATTACACATTAAATTGCCAAATACTTCATCCAATTCACCGACAGATTCATACTCAGATTTATCCACTGGTAATATGAGCTCTAATTTTAGATAGTCTGCCTACCAAGGCTGATATGAATAGCATCTGCCCAGATGCCAGTGAATACAAACTTACACCTGCTGTGTAAATTCTCTGAACAACACATGCAAAGTCGACTTTAGTGAAGGTACTGTTGGTGATTATGAAATCTTTTTTTAGAATGCTGATTGGCCTAATTCCAATGGAATTACTAATCCGGGGTTTCAAAAACTTGTGATTTCTCCAGAACGAATCTTTTAAAGATTTTATTTAAACCTGAAAGGAATCTCTTTAGAGAATAGACTAACGTTCACAGATAGGAGGATTATACGAGGATATTGGGTTAGCTTATGTTTGGATACATTCATGATTGTAAATAGCTTCCAGTACATAATTATACTTAGAAGAGACTTGCCAAAAATCTTATGCTCATTTTTTCTGTGGTCAGTTGTTTGCTGTAAATACAATGCATCTATGTAACATAAAATTAATAATCGGCCAGAATTGCAATAAAATTTATTCGTTGAAGTTTGTTGTACTCCACTGTTAATCTATTAAGCCCGCGCGTTCAAGAAGTATCAAATAACGATAATTTCCGTCTAGAAACTTTTCTTTATAACTTACGAAAGAAAGATAATAAAATAAATAAATAAATAAATAATAAATTTATTTAGAACAAAGGCAATTTGGCCCAACAATTGAAATGATAAAATACTATTCAACGATTAATTAAGTTTAATAAACATTATATAAACCGTTATAACGGCTCAATTTAAGTCACAGAAATTTTAATATATGTAATAAGTAACTAATAATAATATGTATATGTAGAGGTTTGTGAATTTTTGGACATGTGAGGCCCTAACCTATTCGTGTCTGTAAGCCCCATAGATGCCAGATCGCTGGAAGTCCTAAAATTCACAGTAGAGTCTGATATGCTTATATTATTGCTTGTGCCATTTAAATTCAAGTCCGCTATGTCCTGCACTAACTTGCATGTGTCCTCATACTTAATATCGGTATCCATGATCAAATGTTTTAATAATTAAATTGACACTTATTATGGCAAATGGAAGGTGAGAGTCGGACAGCTGCTATGACAGCAATAATCTGTTTCGATGTGTACGTGACCCACAAATAAAACAATTATACCTGTTCCAAGGCTCCTCCTCAGTGTTATATTATATCAGAACACAAGGCAAGTGATGGAAGATTATATTGTAAAATTTTGTAATCGTTTATAATGGAAAGAAATGTTAAAATGCAGCAGACCAAAATTTTAGAACCAGACAGTAAGCAAGATACTCAAAATCTGAAAATAGCGCACAATTTTAAAAATCAAATATTTAAACAAAGAATGTTCTAGAAAATAAAAAGAAAAAAATTCTTTTTAAATAAAGTTGTTACAATCAGCTATGGTGGTTTAAATTTATCATTCAAGGTTATTTTATATAAGGCGGAGGATTCAACATCCTCCACATACACCACCTTCTCAAAAAAAGAGGAACAACTAATAGTAGATGTAATCATAGTTCTTCGGCTGACGTTGTATTCTTCCAGAACGTGTTGTAAATACTGGTGCCCCTGACGTCGTCATCTCGCCCGGTACAACATTCGCTGGTTCTTCAAAATCATCTGGTATCGACAAATAGTGTTCATGCTGTGATTCAGTAGAATAAGATTTTGCTATGTTACACAACGGTTCTTCCTAGTACTGCATTTCATTATGTGTCTGCAAGATGAGATTGCACACCTCAGATTCGCCCATGGAACGGTCATTCGACGCATCTTTTAATTCGGTCACACCGTCAATCCAGATAAACTGGGGAATACGGCGATCCAACGTAACACAATCCTCAATGCCATATATTTCTATGATGACATTCTTGTCAGTCATCCTCTTGACCTTGTATGGTCCTTTGTAATATGGTGTTAGGCAGTTCTTCCTATTCTCATTAGTTATATATACACGTGAAGCCGATTATAAATCGGAGGACAAATAGCATTTAGCTTTAGGTTTTCTAGTCTTGGTTGGGGCCAAACGACACATCTTGTCTCTAAGTGCTCCTACAAACCAATCTACATAACTAGAAGCCCAATCAAGACTACTTGGAGTTTCTATTAGAAGATCTCCAGGCAACCTTAATGGTTCTCCATAAACCAATTCTGCTATGGAAGTTCCTAATTGTACCCTATATCTGTTGCGCATGGCGAGTAGTACTATAGGAAGATCGTGTATTCAGCTTGTTCCACTAGTACACCTTAATGCAGCTTTCAGTTCACGATGTAGCCTTTCTACCATCCCATTTGCTCGTGGGTTTCCGTTTACTTCAGGCATCTCAACAATGTCTATGTGTACGTGTCTGAACCGTCCATTTGGTATTCCAATGTTCTTTATCTCGGTTCTGGTATGTCTCCACACCTTACACGTTTGACACTTGGCACAGGCTCTTACTCATACTCGTATGTCTTTAGACATGTGCGGCCATACGTATCTGTCGTTGATCAATCGAATGGTGGCTTTAATGGATGGATGACCTATGTTATGTAATACTTGGATAATCTTGGCCCGTAACTCCAATGGCACATATGGTCGTAGTTGACTTCTAGATGTTTCGCATAACAACCACTTGCCACTTATGAGCTTACGAACATATCCTGGTCATTTAGATAATACAAATGTAAAGGGATCCGATCCTTGCGCTTCCTCGATTTGACTAACGAAATCGTTCATTGATTCATCTAAAATTTTTAATGGACCTTGAAATATCAGCTCGACATCAGCTTCATTCGGTGGGCTAAGTGCATCTGCCACCACATTCTCCTTACCAGCAATATGAGACACAGTGAAATCGAACTCTGCTAACCGTGTTATTTGGGAATTTACTCTACGAGAGTAATTAAGCCTAGCTGTTTTACCAAGTATGCTAATCAATGGCTTATGATCGGTCAATAACTTAAACTTGTGACCATCTAAGTAATGCTCGAAGTGTATCACTGCAGCATACACTGCTAGAAGCTCTTTACCAAACGTATCATAACGTTTTCTCGATCATTAAGAATACGGCTATAAAACCCAATCGGTCTTACTACGTCCTTATCTCTTTGCTGTAGCACTGCCCCTAATGCAACATCTGAGGCAGCTGTAGTTTGTTCGAAAGGTTTTCCCAATCTACAGGTGCTAATGTGGTTACGTCACTTAACATATCCTTGGCCTTTTGGAATTTTTCTCGGTCTTCTTGACTCAAGATGATAGGCCAAGACTTCTTGATCGTGCTCTTTTCAAGAGTGAGATGTCTTGTTAACGATCCAAGAATTCCGGCTAGACCTGGAATGAATCGACGATAATAGCTGATCATGCCCAAGAACCTTCGCAACTGGCGTACGGTTCGGGGTTCAGTTACGTCCTTTATGTATTGGACCTTATCTTACAAAGGCTTAATTCCGTATTTGGAAAGTATATGACAAAGGTATTTAACTGAAGAGCAACCTATATTACTCTTATTAGGTTTGACCACTAATCCATATTGTTCCAGCCAGGTCAAAACCGTTTCCAAATGCGTGCGATGTTCATTTCGGGAGCGACTAAAAATAATGATGTCGTCTATATATACTCTCGCAAATGGACAATTCTGAAGGATTTCTTCAACCAAACGCTGGAATGTCTGACTGGCATTTTTCAAACCAAAAGGCATTCGAAGAAATTCATGCGATCCCCCTCCTAGGAATGTGACTGCGGTGAGTGGTATCGAACTTTCTTCCATTGGTACTTGATAGTACGCTTTCTGGAGATCTAAAGTTGAATAAGCCTCATATCCCATTATATCTCGGAGCAAAGTACTCTGGTTAGGGAGAGGATAAGAATCACCCTTTGTCACTGAGTTTAAAAGACGATAATTCCCACAAACCCTCCATTGACCCGGTTCAGGTTTGGGAACTACCACTATTGGGGAAGCAAAATTGGAATTTGACCTTCTACAAATCCCCTCTTCGCGCAATTGGTGAAATTTGGACAAAGCAACCTGTTGCTTGTGTTGTGCCAATGGTTGAGCCTTTGGTGAACAAGGCAACGGAGCCACCAATTCTATTAGGTGTTCTATTCCTGTCTTCAGACCTATCCTTTTGGCACTGAAAGGTTGAAACACTGCTAGGTGCTTCTCGATTATATCTGCAAAGTCATGTGCGACAGTTGGACGAGGTAAGAGGACTGTTCTAACTGCCGATACGTTAGGCTCAGTATGTGTTGATGTCCCTACGCCTTCTGCGATAGTCCTGGCTATGGGGTCTATTGTCAGCTTAAAATGGGTCAATAAATCCATACCAATGATATGGTCCTTGACATCGGCTACTAGAAAATTCCAACGGAAGGATGATTTCTGGCTTAATGTTACCGACATTTCTTTCATCCCTTTTACTTCAATTGGACTACCGTTAGCGGCCCATAGTTAATAATCAAATGTGGGGCAATCTGCTTCTACCACGTCTGACCTAACTATGCTTACCTCAGCACCCGTGTCTATGAGAAATTCTAATCCAGATAATTCATCCTTAATAATGAACTTTTTGCTGGACAATCCGGCAAGGTTTTCAAGATCCCCGCTTAGTGAGAATCGGACTCTCTTGCCTCCCATCTCGGTGCTATTTGTACTAGTCGCCACTTTTGCTTTGAGTATGCCTTTTAAAGGCATATCTGGGAGCCTTTGCAATGGAACCTCCCTACAGCTCCTACTATCGGGGGTTGTTCTCTTTTCCCGGTGAGGGATTCCTCTCAACCGGTTTTGTGCTTCCTTTCCATGTGGGTCCACCTAATCGCGGGTAATTACAATTTTTGCCTTGGCACTTCGCACTGCGTCCGTATTCGCAATGTGCCTTGCACCATCCGCGTGGCCCTTCGAAGCGTTGACGTGAGTGGCTCCTTCGACGTCTATTTTACCTATCCTGACTCTGAAGTTGTGCAATATCAAGCTAGCAACTTCTCTACATAAGAAACGCAAAGTTTCTTTTATAGCCAGGTGGTTTTCGGTATCTGCCCTACCTGGCTGCATCGTTACAGAATCTGCCATTACAGTATGTACTTGTGGTTCTTGCTGTTTATACACGCCGTCTAACCCTCTGAGTTTTGTTGGCCAATCTATGTTCATTGTGTTAAATACTTCCATTGTTGTTCTGAGCCTAACTGGTAGCTCAGCTGTAAAAATGAAGTTGACTACGTCTCTAGATATATTCAACCTGGAAGCTTTTGTGCAAAGGCGTTCGTAAAATTCGGACGGCAGTTGACGCCCCATCTTTTCTAAGCGTAATAATTCGCACATTTGCGCTGATCTTCCAGGCTGATATCTCTGTTGAATTTCTGCCATTAATAACTCAAATGCATTATACGGCTTTTCTTCTACAGTTCTGTCTCTGAAATTTTCCAAATCATTTCGGAAATTTTCAGGCAATGCCATCCATGCTGCAACAAATTTTTCCATAGGGTTCACGATATTGTAAGAACAAAATATCATTTGGGCATCCCCTACCCAACTTGAATGTTTTTCTGACTTATACTGTGGTAGACTTAATATTTTTGGACTGGCGCGGTCGCCAAATTTTGTTGAGGCCCCTAACCTATCTGTGTCTGTAAGCCCCATAGATGCCAGTTCGCTGGAAGTCCTAAAATTCACAGTAGAATCTGATATGCTTATATTATTGCTAGTGTCATTTAAATTCAAGTCCGCTATGTCCTGCACTAACTTGCATGTGTCCTCATACTTAATATCGGTATCCATGATAAAAAGTTTTAATAATTAAATTGACTCTTACAATGGCAATCTGAACGTGAGAGTCGGACAGCTGCTATGCCAGCAATAATCTGTTTCGATGTGTACGTGACCCACAAATAAAACAATTATACCTGTTCCAAGGCTCCTCCTCAGTGCTATATTATATCAGAACACAAGGCAAGGATTGGAAGATGTTTATTTTATAATGTTGTAATCGTTTATTATGGAAAGAAATGTTAAAATGCAGCAGACGAAATTTCAATACCAGGTTTGAAGCGAGATACTCAAAAACTGAAAATAGCGCACAATTTTAAAAATCAAGTCTTTAAACAAAGAATGTTCTGGAAAATAAAAAGAAAAAATTCTTTTAAATAAAGTTGTTACAATCAGCTATGGTGGTTTAAATTTATCATTCAAGGTCATTTTATATAAGGCGGAGGATTCAACATCCTCCACATCTGCTTAAGATCATGATTAGAAAAAAGATTGATTATTTCACAGTCATGCAACTTATTAAAATCTCCTACCACAACAATATAACCATGGCAGTCCAAAATAGATTGAAAGGAATTGGTAAACATTTGATCATCATGTAAATTAGCATACGGCGGTCTGTAAACCGCGGTTAAAATCAGGTTATCAATTTGTATAGTTAAAAAATCAATGACAGTATTATATTCGCTAGTATGTAACACTGTCGCATTTAATATCGATTTGCTATAAATAAGTACTCCACCTCTTTTATCCAGGGATCTGTCTTTCCTAAATAGAGAATAATGAGGAATGTAAAATTCATAGTTTTCAATGTTCTTGTTCAGCCAGGTTTCAGATAAAATTTTAAAGTCAAAATTGTTACTTATTATAAAATCACACAGCAAAAAACTTTTATTCTTAACACTTCTACAATTAGCATAAAATGAAGTATAAGTACAACACAACTCATCTTTACAGTTTTCGATAGTTACTGTTTTAACTTTTTTGGTTTCCTTATAATTCGTTTGTTGGGTACCGTAGCTAAAGTTCGTAGCTCTCCGCTGTCAACAACATTCATTAATGATACTCCGTTTTTTGTGATTTTAGAATCGATTGACACACCCTTTATTGGAACTTGTTCCGGATTACTTGATCCCTGATCTAAATTCTTCTTTATCTTTTTTGCCGCTGACAATTTTCTTTGGAGAAAAGTCTTATCTCTGGAGATGAATATGTTGTGGAAATTACGTCATTCTTCTTTCTTCTTATTAATATCTTCCACTTGCTTGTTAGTCGGCCTCTATGATAATTTTATCACAAACGGCCTTGGTCGTTCCGATTTATTGCCCACCCTGAAACATTTCGTTATGTCGGCATCTGCCGTATCTCTGATTAAATCATTTAACTTCTCAACATCATTTGGATCAGCATTTTCATTTAGATTAAATAAAATTAACTGCTCTTGTTTTCCAATCCTTGCAGAAACTTCATTGGATAAAATATTTAATATTCCTTCACCTGAAGAACTGATTTTTGTAGATATATCGTCTTCTTTATTTATTTCAGCTAACTCGATCCATGGCTTAACATCGACTCTTAATTTATCCATCTTATCATTTAAAGCAACGGTCAATTCCTCAATTTTGGCGCTTAAGTGATCATTTCTCCTTTCTGATAAATCTAATTTTGCTGAATAATTGCTAACATCCGACTCCAGCTTAAAAAATTGTTTTTAATAGTGTTGTTCTCCTCCCTTAGCTCCTTCATGGAGTTTTGAAGGTCCGTAATAATTTTTTTCAAATTCAGTATTAAAAAAAGTTGGAGCCATTTTAAACCGCGCGCGTCACCCAGAAGTCAATTCGATGTACAAAGACTCCGTATCCTATACTGCACTCAGATTCACCGGAGGTGGCACTCACGAATATCATTATATGCTTTTTGATCTTTAAAAGGCATCTCAAACTTTGCAACGCGTTATAGACAAAATACTAGATGATCTGCCATTTGTAATTCCCTACTTAGGGGACATTCTGGTATTCTCCAACTCAATGTCCGAACATATGCAGCATATTGACATTCTACTCGCCTGTCTAGAAGACTATGTCCTCTAGCTTCATGGCAACAAAAGTGTCTTTGCACAAAAATCATTTGAATTCCTCGTTCATCAAATTTCCGAGAAAGGCATATCACCTGTACCTGCAAAGGTTCCTGCCTGTTGTGTCCACCTATGTTTGATGTTCCACGAATTTGTATGTCGTTAGTGTTTATTATTAACGTGTCGTCTAGACGAGCCTTAATTGTGCCTAATTCTGCAGTTACGAAGATTCTTGGGCAAGATGAACTGCAACTCTCGATTTGTACCTTGCCTTGCCAAGATTCGAGCACCTCTTCACAAATATCTCGTGACAGAAAGCCGTTTTTTTCAAGAAATCACAACTGATTCCGTCCAACGTGGACGACAGACAGGCTTACGAGGATGCCAATAGAGCCTTATGTAAAGCGACCATGCTACATTTTCCTCATTGGTCTCAACCTTTTGAATTGATCACTGACGAATTCGACGTTGCCACAGGCGCAGTACTTCAACTGTCCATCAATGGCATACACCGACCTATCGCGTTCTACTAGCAAAAATTACAACCGCGCGAGACGCGATATTATACATTATGGAAAGAGTTACTCGCAATCTACCGGTCGATCCTACATTTCCAAACCTATCTGGATGGCCGAATGTTCAAGATCTACACCGATCACTTTCCTCTACTCCCGATGCTCAGAGGAAAGTAAGAATATTTATATTCACAACGTGTTAACTCACAACTTACACGAATACACGAGTATGAATATGAAGTCACTCACGTCAAAGGATCAGAAAACGTGGATGCAGGCTCCCTGAGCCGTCCTGCAGAACTCTGTGCTTCTATCCTGTGTCCTTCACCTATAAGTACTCAGGAATTGCAAGCAGCACAACAAGAGAATTCATTAGTTTGGACAATTTATGTGAATCGCCTAACAACATTTGATCATGATGGAACTCTGCTGCATTCTGAAATAACTGGCGTGGGCCGTCGGATGTTTATACCTGAAAAACTCCGTCACAAGATCTTTGATGTTTACCATTGAATGAGCCATCCATCTGGCGAAGCCTCAGTGGAAATTTTATCCAGAACGTATTTTTGGCCTCGCATGCGGTGAGATGTCAAGAAGTGGTCAGAACAATGTCTAGAATGTCAGAAATGCAAAGTGACGAGACACACCAAAACGGCGCCAAAAGTCATCCAAATGCCCAAAGTACGGTTTACGCACATACACGTTGATCTGGTAACCTTACCTGCAGTGAACAATATACGCTATCTACTGTCAATACGGGATCGCACCACTCGATGGTTTGAGGCCATAACACTGACAGACATGAAGCAAGACACTTTCAATTATGCTTTAGAGCTCAATTGGTTCGCTCGGTTTGGTGCTCCAGCTGAAGTGACAACCGATCGTAGCGCACAGTTCTTTGTTGAATAGTTCGCAGCCCTACTGAAATACTATGGTGTCAAAAATTTCGTGATTGCGGCTCGTAATCCTAGAGAAAATGGTTTCGTCGAAAAGCCAAACCGGGAACTGAAAGCGGCGCTTAAGGCTAGCCGAGATAAAAATTGGCTTGCGGTTTTGCCGAAAGTACTTTTATCAATGCGTAAAAGACCTCGACAGCCGATCAAGTGTAGCTCCGCTGAAATGGTATTTGGCAAATGTCTACGGCTGCCTGGTGAACTAGTCCGATCACGCTTTGAAACTGCGATAAAGATGAACGATCCGACATTTCTATTTCCACTTCGCAGTTACCTACAGTATAACGCTCAGAATCGGCCGATCTGTCCTACATGTCAGCGACATGGTCCAATATATAGACGCAAAGATTTTGCTAGCTGCAAATCTTTATTCGTCAACAAGGACATGGATAACAAGATTCTAGGCAAACCGAAGCGCGGTCCTTATCGTGTGTTAGATCGACGTCAGAATTACATTATTTTGGAGATTAAAGGCAAAGCTGAAGCTGTATCCAAACACAGATTATCCCCGGCCGACGTTGACACAAATGACCCGCTGCTCCACGATGTTGACCTATCAGGCGGCAAAGTAATGATTATTTCACCTCCAGACAGTTTTGCTGACCACAAGCTGACGCCCGACATCTCACCAGCAACTGAGGCAACTGATGCCGTCACGCCGCCGCGAGATATAGAGGAACCAGAGTCAACATCAGTATTTACTTGTTATGGCAGAGCCATAACACATCCTCTAAAGTTAACCCCATCATTGTGTATTAATTTTCATTGTCGGGGTGGGTGTATATAACACGCGGCTCCGCGTTACAACCCATCGAGGTTCAATTTTGATAAATATAGTTCTCTTTAAGGTCCAATGGTCTAACTCTGGTTTTACAGAATTTTTCTCTGAACTTTAATTTAGCCACAGTCTCTGTTAGTTTCAAGCAGTTTTAATTGAGATTTCTTGAACTGCAAATTTAATTGTAATTAATAGGGTTTTGTTTAACAATAATAGACACCCGCGCGCAATACGCAGGTAACACGCAGTGGATTTATGTGACTTAACGCTCAAACCCAGGATTTACTTGTTTTGTATGCCTTAACCATTTAACCATTGAACTACTAACAGTTCAATTATGATTCTCCTGATCCATACTTCAGGTGTTTCTCAATCCTTTATCATTCAATGGATTTATGTGATTTAACACTAAAAACATAGCAAATAGTGGACTAATTATTTGTGGTGCTTATTATTAATACTTTTACACGATTTTTTTCTTTGCTTAATAACATTTTGAATAAAACAATGATTCGATGCTGTGGCCTTCTCACATCACCCTTCGGGAAAAGGACATGGATTAATCATGAACGCGGATCGTAATAACAGCTACCAGATATTATATAGGAGGATAATTTCGCACTTAATAGACAGCTAGCTCGCAGAAACTCTTACATAAGCTACGAAACCCCCTACAGCAATATGCCTCACAAGTTTAACAAACGAAACTAATGAAGCAAGCGCTTTATTTCCTCTAGCCATAATATTTATACTTCAGACTGACCCCTCATTAGATATTCGCGTGGTACATGTGTGTGTGTGTGTGTGTGCATTTTCATAACTGTTGTTTTCATTTAGACCAGAGTGGCTGAATAAGAACCTATCAATTGCATGCGTTAACTATTCGTTTTACACACTCAATGTAACATGACGTAACTGAGATTGCCCTCATTTTCAAGTAGGGGGAGACCCATAATTCAGAAACACTCGTCATAAAAAACATGCAATGAGTGATAAAACTAGAAGTCCGAAAGACCATTGCACATGTTAAATTTCAAATCAAACCACTAGGGTTGCACTCAAGATAAACAAGTTAATAACGGTTATTGGCATACCATTAAATAGGCGCACGCCACGCATGTGCATGTGTATGTTTAATGTTAATAGCTGACAAATATCCCGCTGGATAAAATAGATAATTGACTTCCTGTAAATATCCCCGTAGACGGTTTCCGACGCGCTAGCTAAAAATATTTGACCTGCGCAGTGACGAATTTCTAGCGCGCTCTCTAAATTTTGTTGAGGCTATTTTGGCTATATGCACTAACGAAAAGCTTACAGACGCCAGAAACGTACACGTCTGAGTGTAAGAAACGCTATGCCTATTGTAATGAGAATGATCCGTTGCAGATTATATTTCTGTTTGGTCCAATGAGCCCCGACGAAAAACTTATTCACGTGCCCATCCTTCGCGATTTCTGAGACTGAAATCTATTTAAATAATTGCAACACATTTTTCAGAGATGACTTAGTAGCCAGTTGGAAGTAATATCCGCCGTAAATGTATACGGATGCGCAATCGTCCTTAAATGCAATTATGTACCCGCAAATTCAAAACCAACAGAAATATCTAAATTCTTTGGCTCTCTAATCCCTATATTAATTTAAAGTAGCATTATTACCGACAGAGTAAGTGAATTGGAATAAACTTGTAATATCATTCAGAAACAAGATAAGTTTGAAGCTCGAGAGCAAACCATTCTTTCAAAAAATACCGCACACAAATTAGCTAAAGGACAAAGAAAATACAGGAAATTATTTTTGCTTCGTATATTCCAGAATTTAAAATATTTAAAAATTAATTCTCATTTGAAAATATTACTAAAGGTAACCAGCGGAAATTCATGCTCATATTTATTTATATACTAAAAATTAATACAAAAATATATTGATCTACGTAAGTCTGTGGAGATAAACTAATTTAATCTAAAATAAGTTGCGCAGACGGTGGTAATTAATACTTCTTAATCAAGGTTGCGTACTTGATATAAAAACATGACCCATTATGTACATACATTTGCCAGTATTGACTAGGTATTGTATAATGTGGAAAAAGCAATTCATGCAGTAGACGGGTTTCGTACTAATTGGGAACTCTTCATGTACTGTCCAGAATTTGCCTCGATCAGAGCTCGAACCTGAGCACGTCTTCTTTGAAATCTAGTGTTCTAACTACTGACTCCTCATGCCGAACACTACAAAAAAATTTCAGTTGTATACTAACTAATGTGTCGTGGTTAGCCTTTCCTTTATATAGAGCATATATAAAACTCATTTAGCCTTAAAGTTCCTGTGGCAATAGCCCCCTTTAAGACGAATAATGAACAAAGAGTCTTATCTAGGGCAGATATTATTTCAACAGAAATTCCTTGGAGAAGCGCCCTATAAGAATGAAGCAGTCAGCCCAATGATAAAAACAGACTTCGAGCCGAAGTGTACATAAATTAATTAATATTTGTAAATTTGTTTTATTAAATCGATGCTCGTTGTGCAAGAAAAAAATTCTATATATAATTGAGTAAAACTAAAACATGTGTGGTATCTTTAAAATGGCTTCTGATGAGTTAGAAACGTTGATTCAGGGACTGATATTTCAAATGAATAATTTAACTGCAGAATTAGGCATAATTAAATCTCGCCTGGACGATACGCTGATAATAAACGCAGACGACATACGTGTACGTAGACCATCCAATATAGATGGACACAACAAAGGCGACCACGCCAAAGAGTAATCAGGAGGAAATATGCCGGCGTTTTCAGCCGAATCGAAGAGTTATTTCAGACCGTCATCAGAGTTTAAGCTTATGCTGGCACCACTAGATGTAGAAAGGCCACAGTTTTGGTTTGAAAAATTTGAAGCATCAGTTCGAACACAAGAATTTACATACGAAGCACCTATTGTGCGTGTATCTGTCCAGAAATTAATGGACCGGACAGTAGCAGTCCAATTGGAATTGCCGGTTGACCTCACATACGAAGAGTACAAAAGACGAGTTTTGAATCATTTCCGGGCCAGGCCTCAGGAGGTGTTCTCAGAATTATAAGGCCTCAAACCATTACTGGGTGAGATGCCCCTGGATACCATGGCACGTAAAAAGCGGTGGTTCTCGAAGCTAACTGAGTATTTACCCGGGTTGTAACCGCATGAAGCCATCATGTTCATGCTACTGGATCCTACCAGATACGGTGCAATATCCAGCGCCCAGGGAGGCCTGGAAGAGAGACATCAGGCTCTTCAAAGTTTGGCCATGATGACAAACAAAGTGGTAGCTGCAACTCCACGCATGGGTTCAGTTACAACATCTGGCAGGAACAACATACCGTACTGGAAATCTTCGCGGCATAATAATCAATTCTCGACAGACGACAACAGCCAGTGGCCTGGAAGCAAAGTCAATGTATAAGGACACCAGCTCCAACGAATACAGCATAGAATCGTCAGCAAAACCAAAATACTGCTCTTCGAGAACGGCCAGTTCAATGAAGAAACAGGGTACACAATCTCACAAATAAAGGTGGGCGAGATCAGGGCGCAAATATTAATCCTTCGGAGGCTCCGAAGTGTAGATCGAGTCAAGACCAACAGAACAAACAAAAAAGTGTTCCGAACCAGATGACCTTTGAAGAAAAAGAAGTGTGGGAAACATTGCCAAAATTAAAGATTTTTATTAAAGTTAAACTTTTAGAACTCTCCAACGGACAGCCAGTAATTTATGCAATTGAATACTGAAGCTAATGTATCGGTATTACCACTGACTTGGCCATTGAACAACGTAAAACCTACGAGAGCAAGTTTATGCCAGGCATTGGGCGCATCGATGGTGGCTGCGGGCGAGTGGGACACGAAATTGTTAGTAAATCAAAATATATACCATGTCTTTTGTAGTTTTGAATACGCAAACGCCATTATTCTGATTTGATTTCATTAGAAAATGGGTTAAGACAATAGACTGTCAAAATAAGCGTGTATGCATATCAAGGCCTGAGAGAATAAATTCAATAAAGTCTATATATAGCCCTAAGATGCAGAAGGAGACTAGTTGTCTGCCTGGGTGGTAGAAGAATCTTCGAAACCAATAAAACATTATATTCCAACTGCCTGATTGCAGCAAACGTCCAGGGCCGACGGTCGACCAGTTTAAGCTATGGCTACATCTATATGAAGGTTACGAACCATTAAAAGTATATGGTGCCTCTCCAAAGAAATTAGCAGCAGCGACTCGAGCAACCCAAGAAATGATAGAAGCCGGCGTTCTTGAACCGTCGTCATCTGTTTTTCGTGCTTCGATGGTTTACGTTACGAAATAGATTGGTTTGCTGCGACCGGCGGCTGATTTCCGGCAATTAAACTCAGTAACTAAACCTGACCCGTATCCAATGCCGGCTCTGCGTGATCTGTTCCTACAGCTAGCGAGAGGCAAATGGTTTGCCGTGCGTGATCTTAAACAGGAATTTTTGCAAATAGACGTGCGGCCCGAAGACCGATTGAAGTTAGCGGTACAAGTACCCAAAGGTCATTTCCAATTTACCCAGGTACCATTTGGCCTTAAAACGCACCAAAAATGTTCCAAAGAATGATGGACTCGTTCGTGTCTGACTTAACTTGTACAACAGCTTACGTGGACGATGTTATTATATGGGCCACTACTGAACACGAACTACGTGTTAGGCTACAGAAGATGTTGGCCAAAGCTGTAGAATGGCGATTACACTTTAATCCAAAAAAGGTTCAGATAGGTCGAGAAGTGCGGTTCCTAGGGCACTTAGTCTCAGCGGAGGTATGCATGCCGTTAGATTCGAATGTACAGCCTATCAAGTATTATCCGGTGCCTACTACTAGAAAACAATTGCGCCGGTTTATTGGTATGGTGAATTTCTATAGACCATACCTCGCAGGGATGGCGGTTACGCAATAACCCTTATCTAAGTTAACTAGTGCCAAGATACCGCTTCATTGGACGGAGGAGGCTCAAGAAGCGTTTGTGATATGCGAGCAGAAAGTTTTGAGTTTACTGATCTGGGTGCCTGACTGCTATTGAGTTGCGAGCACGCATTGCTGTTTGGTTTTATCTGAATATTATTTGTTAATAAAGTAATACATTTTGCATCCATCTATCGTTGTAAATACACGTTATTGGGAAAGATCTCAAATTTGCTTTAGGTAATTGATGTGGATATTTGTTTTCAAGGTCACCACCGTAACGTTCTGTTTTCTGTGGATATCAGCGCATCTTGGTAAGTTAATAAATATAGTATATAAACTACAAGAGATTATATATTAGTATTATGGCTGGTCTATTAAATATTGAGGATACAGAGCAATTAATAAGTTAACTTAAGGAATGTTATTTAAAAGATAGTTCAGAGGAACTTAAATGTTCCAAATTAGATGATCACACCGCATAATTGGATTGTCCGGGCCTGGCATCTCAGAGGCTCTCTTCTGGTAGTGACAAAAGGGCCTCTAGGTAATATGTCAATTGTTACAGACGCCTCAGATATTGGGATATGAGCGATGTTACAAGCTGACGGACGTCCTGCGCAATATATAACTCGCACACTCACTAAGGCGGAACAGAACTATACCGTCACAGAAAAGGAATTACTTGCCATAAAATGGGCACTACAGAAGTTTAGATATTTTGTCATCGCGAGACACGTAGACGTCTTTACCGACCACAAAGCGCTAGTGCACTGGAGATCACTATGTATGGAGAAGAAACGTGTACACCGAGCCATTGAAGAACCTAAAAAATACGATTTATCAATTCATCATAGAGCCGGGATCGAGAATGCGGCAGCCGATTCGCTTAGCAGAAAGTCTCTGAAGAACAAGGAAAAGATACTATGTGTCAGAAAATATTCAATAAAATAAAAAAACGGCACAGTGGTGTCCGCACCATATAAAACATTGAACCTACAGAACGGCCTGTTGGCGCGGAACGAAGGACAAACAGTGCAATGGTTTGTGCCAAAATCGATAAGAACAGAATTAATGACCTTTTGGCATGAAACGTTGGGACATCCCGTCGCCGGACGGCTCATTGAGACATTGCAGTCACGATTGTGCTGTCCTGGCATGTCCAAAGAAATTCGTAGCTATTGTCAACAGTGCACTACATGCCAACGTTGTAAACAACAAAAACAAGAAAAAGTCACTCCGATTGCTTTCAATGCCACTGCACAGAACGTGTTTCTGCATATCGACCTGGTAGGTCTACTGCCAGTAGCTCGCGGCGAGGTGTCCTATGTGTTTTCCATGGTCAATAAGATTACCAGATGGGTCGAGTTTGTACCACTGAAGAAGATCACAACAGAAAAGATTATAACGTGCTTAGAAGAGCGATGGCTCAGTCGATTCGGTGCACCACAAGTTATTATTACCGATCAAGGCGCACAGTTTGAGTCGAAAGAATTTAATCAGTGGTGCAAAGACCTTGACATAAAGCATTCCCGCACAGCCACTTATCACCCGCAAACCAATGCGACAGCTGAGCGCGCACATAGGACGATGAAAGAGGTACTGCGATGTTGGTGCCACGAGAGCCCGGGAACGTGGAGAGACAAAGCGCATTTGGTCGAGCGGGCCATGCGCTCTACAGTCTCAACAGCTAGAGGATTCGCTCCAACGACCATGGTCTATGGAGGACACATAAGACTGCCAGGTGAACCTGTAATCCAAGGGTTCCATGAGCGCTGCACCATGGCGGATATTCAGGAACGACTAAAACAGTTAACTGAATATGTAGGCGCCACACAGCGACAAGGCTATGCAAGGCAACTGACACGCACTCGCCTAAAGGTCGGCGACTATGTCATGGTAGCGAAGGTCGAGCCCATGGCACTGCAAGCTGTGAATGATGGGCCGTATCGCGTGGAGAGGGTGGACTCAGAGCACAATACTGTTTTTGTTAGCATGCCCGATGGACCACGAGCTGTTGCACTAGATCGTTTAAGCAGAGTGCGAAAGCCGATTCCTGAGGGGGGGGGAAGATGTGGCAATAGCCACCTTTAAGACAAATAATGAACAAAGGGTCTTATCTAGGGCAGACATTATTTCAACAGAAATTCCTCGCAGAAGCGCCCGTATAAGAATGAAGCAGTCAGCCCAATGATAAAAGCAGACTTCGAGCCGAAGTGAACATAAATTAATTAATATTTATAAATTTGTTTTATTAAATGGATGCTCGTTATGTGAGCAAAATTCTATATATAAGTGAGCAAAAATAAAGCATATGTGGTACATTTAAAATGACTTCTGATGGGTTAGAAACGTTGATTCATGGACTGACTTCTCAAATGAATACTTTAACAGCAGAGTTAGGCATAATTTAGTCTCGTCTGGACGATACGCTGATAATAAACACGGACGACATACGAGTACACGGACCATCCAACATAGGTGGACAGAACACAGGTGACAGCATGCACACGTAGTGCACAGCAAAAGGCAAACGTGAATACTAACTGGCATGGTAAATTTACCGTGCTTATATATTTTTGAAAGCAAAAGCTCGCACGCCATTGGTTAACGGCAAATTTTGCTTGTTTTAATTGGTGCCGCGTAAATTAAATTTGAATTTCATTTACCAATTAAGTCAGGGAATTGTTCTTGAGCCTTTAAATCACTGTCCTCTCTGAAAAAATGTAAAACATTCCTCACGGCGAGGCTTGATTAGAGATTGTAGGCAGAAGGTTGTAGGTTTCGGAGGCTTCAGGCGCTTCTGTAAACGCCCCGGCTTCAAGTAAATGCCGTACGACGTTACAAACTCGGTTAAGGTGCTCTGAATAAGAGTTATGTTACTGTTAGGGGGCCCTTAACGAGGGCCTGGTCGTGCGTTCTCCGGCAAATGCCGGGAAGTTCAGTAAGTGTGAAGACGTCCTAGAGCCTTGGGTTGACTCTGGGCGATGGTTCCTTCCCGTTGTTGCGTTGCAATCTCGATGTGGATACCTTCGTTGAAGTTCTGCATTAATTGGCTCGTCTCTCTGGTTGTACCGCAACAAGATTGATGTCACGGATGTTGCCAATTGTTGGTGAAACAATCCAATCACCAGCGTAGGTATTGACAGCAGACAGCACGCACACGTAACGCAGAGCAGAAGGCAAACGCGACAACTGAACTGCATGGTAAATTGCCGTGCTTAAATAGCCATGCCATAGTAATATATGTCTACTTGCACACTATTGGTTAACGGCAAGTTTCGCTTTTTTCTCATTGGTGCAACGTAAATAAAATTGAATTTAATTTACGCAATATGTCGGCGATTGATTTGTGTCGTTACAACACTTTCCTCTCTGAAAAAAAAGAAAAAATTCCTCTCTGCGAGGCTAGATAAGAAATGCATGACAGAGTTCGAACCAAGTTAAGCAAAAATATGATGAACCATAAGTGCTGGGCTTAAATATGCTTGTTGGTTGCTTCAACAATGATATGATGCCAGGTAACCACTAGGAATTGCTACACAAATTGTTAGCTCTAGTGGTCGGTCATACCACGTGAGGCAAAATAGAGCAGTGTAAGATTTGGGAGCCGCAGCGTGAAGATTTCGAGGTAAATCGCCTCTGAATTTGCCAGGTTTAAGTTAAAACCTAAGCAGGTTGGATCGTTGTCAATGTGTTTGTATACGACCAAAGGAGCTAGAGTGCTCGACGTTGTGGTCATGACATTTGTAGAGTGGTCTTTGTGCAATTGATGAAGTTGAGATATGCATTGAAAGTGGCCTGTACCATGATATGAAGCTGATAACTACTTAGTGTTGCTACACGAAAGCGTTAGCTCCAAGTAGCTGGTCATACCAAAATAGGCAGGTGATGTCAGTGTGAGTCATACATTATAATGTAAAATATATACATAAAATCAAAGGTAACTGCATAAAAAAATATGTGTACTCGAACTTTTCATCAGAGATAGCATAATACCACAGAACTGGTAAAAAATGCTACACAATTGTTAGCTAAGAGCAGCCGGTTATGCCACGTGAGATAAATGCGAAACATAACGTAAAGTTAAAAGTTTTGATACGTCGAATAACGAAAAATTAAGGCTAAAAGAATCAATTACGCTTTATGCAAAGCAAGCTATTCAGATTGTAGGCAGATAGAGCCTGAGACGTGTGAAGAAGTTTGACTGCTCTCAAAATCAGGCGGCTCGACAAACGGTTTCAACCTCTCTGTGCTTACTGATATCGGTATCGCGCCTTACATAATAATAAAGTATTTGGGTTGTCTGAGCAAAATCGGGTAAGGCCCGCGATACTTTGGTTGTAGTGGTGCAACAGCAGTGTAGTTGCGAACGTGCACTCTCTTGCAACTGTGGAGCTGCGGGTGAACTAAGACTGGATGAGGCGTATGTCTCGGCTGCTGTTCAGACATGTTACCGAAATAAAGTCGAAGGCGGGTAGCTTCGTTTTGTGGGTCATCCTGTGCAGGTAGTAAACGTGGGAACTGACTAGACAGGCGTAGATCCATGCCATACAAGAGTTGTGATGCAGACGTTTTAATGGATTCACGAGTAAGGGAACGCATGGCAAGCAAAACTAAAGGTAGTGCAACGACCCAGTTGCCGTTAATGGACGAGGATGCTAAAGCAGCTTTGAGTTCTCTATGCATTCTCTCTACCATACCGCTAGGTTTGGGATGATAGGCAGTCGTCTGGCGTAAGGTGCATCCCATGTGCCGCAAGGTGGTTTTGAAACGATCCGATGAGAAGCAAGTGCCTCTGTCAGTGATGACTTCATTGGGAACACCATAATTGGATATCCATGCAGAGATAAAACCGTTGGTTACTTTGTCTGCAAAAATGTTGCCAAGAGGTAATGCCGCAGGCTACCGCGTAAATCTATCAATCATAGTTAGAAGGTAGCTGAAACCTTGAACCTTTGTCAGATGAACTATATCGATGTGGACGATGGCTAGGCAAGAAGTAGTTTGTAAATGTTGCAACTTAGAACAAGTGTGCCGTGTGATCTTGTTTTTCTGGCAAATGGCATACTCGGAGACCCATCGTTTAGCGTTCTGCCTAAGTCTGTGACCCCAGAAACGATTTGTGAGAAGTCGGACAATTGCTTGGCTTCCTGGGTGAGAAGTTGAGTGAATTGAGTAGAAAACTTTTCTCTGAAGGCTGGTAAGCAGAACTGGTTTGCTGAGCTGCGTACCCGTGAAGTAAACAATTGGTAAGCCTTCCTAGAGACGGCATATGAACTTGGTTGGGTGACGGGCTATTGACCAATGAATGTGAATGTCACCGCGCTGTTCCGTTCGCTGGAGGGATGGAGTTAGTGCAGGTTCACTCAGAGTCACGGAATTGACAGTGAATAGCGACAGCGAAGGTGGTTGTAGCGAGACGTCTGGCCTCAAAAGAGCATCTGCAATGAAGTTTTGTTTGCCTTTGACGTGAAAGATGTCAAATTGCTACTCGCTTAGACGTGAAAGCTGTCTTTTTACTCTGACAGGGTACTTGGAGATTGTTGAAATTGCGTTTCAAAGTGTGCTAACTAATGGTGCAAGATCTGTGAAAACTACAAATCTGCTACTGCCAATGAGGCTGATAAAATGGCGCTCTGCGTCGTGGATGGCGAGGAGTTCTTGAACAAATGTGTCGTATCTCGTTTCTACTGGTTGAAGAATACGCAAGTAGAAACTGATAGGCTTCAGAACTCCGTCGATCTCTTGTTTCAAAGTGGCTCCAAAAGCAAATCCAGAAGCATCTGTCGTGAGTAGAAATGGTCGTTGAAAATCTGGATGCGCTAGCATTGTGGCATTTGCTAACGAGTTGATGGCGAGTCGAAGTAATTCCTCGTCTTCGGATGACCAAGTAATGATGGAATTCTTGCTAATTCCTTTTCGATTCCGCAGGTGCCTCCACAAAGGATAAAGTTGTCTTGGAAGGCCTGGAGGGAAATTGCGATAGTAATTTACTACTCACACAATTTTCTGCAACTTGCTAACATTCTTCGGTAACTTGATATTTCTGATTGAATTCGCCGTTGACGGCATAGGTTGAATACCTTGTGGCGTGATACGATGCTCTAAGAAGTCTTGTCACAATTGATCTTTAGTCCGTGGTTGGATAAGCGTGAGATGACATTTCGTAGACGCTTGGCATGATATTCTAAGTCTGGACTAAATACCATTGTCATCCAGATATGACATACAATAAGCGGCGTCGTCGCGAAGTATGTTGTCCATGAATCTTTGAAATGTCCAAAGGGCATGTAACGATATTCGAAAAGGCCAAATGGAGTGATAACTGCTGTCTTTTCAAAATCTTCTGGTGCTACTGGGATGTGATGGTAGGCTTGTCTAAGGTCAAGCACTGAGAAGAAATTGCTGACATTGAGTTTTTCAAGTAAGGTGTGAATATTTGGAATAGGATGTGCATCAGATTTTGTCGCTGAATTTATCTTACGGTAATCTCCGCAGACTCTGTACGATCCGTTTGATTTGGAGACTAAGTGCAGTGGTGACGCCCATGAACTTTTCGATGGTCTGATGATTCACTCTTCCAATAGCCTTGAAAATTCCTCTTCAGCAGCTTTCAGTTTAGCAGGGGTCAGTGGGCGCTTCTTGAGAGCAATAGGTTGTCCTTCTGTGACGATATGGAGCATCGTGTTGGAGACTCGTAGCTCTGACTTGTTAAGATCGAATAGCGACTTGTATTTTTGATGAGCTGCTGATATCTCTGCTGAATGACGCACTGGGTTTGGCTGAATAACCTGTAACTCAAAACGCTCGGAGGCAAGTGTCCAAAAACTTTGCTCAAGTCTGGTGGAGGGGTCAATGATCTTTTGATTGACACGAACTTAAATAGTTTTGAGCGATTAAACCACAGAAAACAGGCAAATTCTGCTTTCACAAAACCAGAAAGAAATCTGCTTCCACAGTTTGGCACAGTATGTACTTAGGAGAAAAAAGTTTTGAACGACAGAAAACACCCAAAAAATCTGCATTCCTGATTAAAGACAACTAGGAAAAACCAAAAAGACGTTGACTAAGAAATATTTACAAAAAGGATGAAAAAATGATGATTTGGTTTTTTAACGCTGATTTTAATCATAATCCCAAATTAATTAAAATAGAAAGACAACTATACTTATAATTTTGCAAAAAGAGTTGAGACATCAAAAGAAGTCTAAAAACTGTAATGATCTCAGAATTCGGTCGTAGTCGCCAATTTGTAAACGCCCCGGCTGCAAGTAAATGCCGTGTGACGTTACTAAATAGTAAACAAGCCGTAGATAATGAGAGACAGTTACTGTGGATGGCCCTTATCCTGGCCTGAATTGCATTCTGCGGGAAATGCCGAGATAGTTTAGTAGTGTTGCAGTGACTAGAAATACTTCAAGACTCTTGAGGCCGGCTCTGATTGATAGGCTGGTGTTACTTCTTGTGGATGCACCGGGATCAGTAGAGTTGTCGAAAGCAGAGAGGTGAGTTGCTGTTCGAAGGCTCAGAATTCACACGTAGAAGTCCGATTAATATATAATCGAACACTTATGACTAGTTGTGCAGCAACAAGATTATTGGCGTGACTGAAGTCCATGTGCCTAGGTGACACAGCGTGACAAACGCAAGTCCAGAAGGCGGTTTAGGTAAACAGTAAAATAGAAAGGGCGACAGCAAACACCCCTAGCGCACACAGCGGAAATGTCAAGTGTTTGATAAAGCATGGTAAATGCACAATGCTTATATACTTGTTCAGGCGCAATGTCGCACGGCATTGGTTTGAAACACGCGTCTCCGCGTTAC
>JAQBSW010008743.1:0-32423 GCA_029291075.1 Eudiplozoon nipponicum
ACGGGAGCGACAACTCAACCAGAGTCCACTCAAGGCTCTAGGACATCTTCAACTCTGAAGACTTCAAGAGAACGCATTACCAGGCTCTCTTAAGGGCCCCCATATCAGTAACTAATCTCTATTCAGAGCACCTTAACCGAGTTTGTAACGTCGTACGGCATTTACTTGAAGCCGGGGCGTTTACACTTGATTATAATAATTGTTATCACCTCCCGCGAAATCAATGTTCGTTTAATAATATAAATGTTCATTTCAATATCACGTCCCCATACGTGTGGTGTCTGTTCATTAATAACAGCTTTTGGATGGTTAGTTGGAACTTTGTGTCTAAATGAATGCTATATGAGCTCCACCCACAGATAAATAGACTAAACAAGTTACATTAGTTAGTATATAACTGAAAATTGTGTGCAGTGTAGTATGCGTCAGGATGGCATAATGGTTGGAGCACAAGATTCCGAAGTAGACGTGCCCAGGTTCGAGTCCTGTTCGCGGCGAATTCTGGCAGGTACATGATGAGTTTCCAATAAGGACGAAACCGGTCTACAGAATGAATTGCCTTTTCTGCACTATACAATTCTTTGTTTATACTGACATATCTATGTTATTAATTGGTCATGTGTTTATATCAAGACACGAAACTTGATTGTAATAAATGCTATCACCTCCCGCGAAACCAATGTTTGTTTAATTATATAAATGTTCATTTCAATACCACTTCCCCACGTAGTGTGGTGTCTGTTCAGTAATGACAGATTTGGAATGGTTATTTGGGACTTTGGGTCTAAATGGATGCTATATGAGCTCCACCTACAGAAAAATAGACTAACCAAGTTACATTAATTAGTATATAACTGAAATTTATGTGCAGTGTAGTGTGCGGCAGGATGGCACAATGGTTAGTGCACCAGATTCCGAAGCAGACGTGCCCAGATTCGTATCCTGTTCGAGGCAAATTCTGGCCAGTATTCCCTATAAGGACGAAACAGGTCTACTGGATGAATTGCGTTTTCTACACTATACAATTCACAGTTTATACTGACATATGAATAATAACAATAATAATAAAGTTAAGTAGAATATGAGTAATTTGGCTCTGTCAAACCAAATTAATAACGTAAACTGAAAAAACTAAAGTCAATTCTTCTTTGTAATTAATTAATTACTAGGACAATTGGATTTTTACAGTTTACATAATAGTCATTCCTTTGTCCATTTTCTGTAACAAACAAATCTTTAAGGTCAGGTCAGAAAAATTGTAAACGAATCAAATTTGTACGCTCTTCATAGAACACTTTATGCCTGTATGAGAATATCTCCGTTCCTTAGTTGTTAGTTTATGCATCGTTAAATAATTTATTAACGGAATGTTCAGGTGAGCAGTGTCTTCTCAATATAAGTCTATGGTATTTTTATGCAATTTATTCTTATTTTTTATGAAAAACAAGATTGATCAGTAGGAAAATATAAAGCACACCCGACCAGATCAGTCTGAAGCGCAGGGCCGAGTTTGAAGTCTGTAAAATTAAAGCTCTATGAGTATTTAGAGTTGATAATCTTATTCTCAGAATAATAACAATAACTAGAATATATATTTCCAAAAGAAAATGTTGTGGTGCCTGCAGTAGCCGAACTCGGCCCTCATCTGCTACCCAGTGTAGCTGCTAAGGTAATCGGAGTGATTCGTAGAGTGTTTCAATGAGGTTGCTAAGTTCCGTGGGGTGGTTTTTACAGTCCTTAGTATGGTAGCTACGGTTGTTGCTAGGGTGATTGCTAGGGCCCCAGGGGTAAAAATTACATCCCACTGTGGAGTATTTTTTAGGTGCAGCATGAAAGCTTCTCCAAATGGGGCGATTAACATGTTTCTGCGACACACTCTCTCGGAGCTATGATCCGTCGAAGTTGGCCGCTATACATTGTCTACGGGATTTTTGGAGCGATTTGGCGTTCAGTGTGCGAACGTCGTACGTCCGATCTCTTATAAACGTCATAGCATATCTCTCCGCACAATTTGATGATTCTTTTGTGGGTCTGTAACAAAAACTGCAGGACAAGTTATGCGCCAAAATATGTACGGCAGTAAAATAACAATAATAATAAATATGGTGCATAGTAATAGTGTGCTTTGCCTTCAGCAAGCACCTTTAATAATAACAAATAATAAAAAATTAATAATTTGATTGAAACAGTTTTCCTTCTATTATAAAGAAATTCATATTCATTTAATTGCTACAATCGATTAACACTATACGTATGTGCCTACGTTTTTAAATAATAAGCAAAATTTAAAAATTAATCACAAAATTGTTGATAAGAATTCAAAACAGCATATGATATATAATGCATTCCGTCCTCTAGGCTGCTTTTGCAGAATCTTAAAATGTAGAAAAATCAATTCATCCCGTATTTTTTAAAATCTGAATTATGACTAAAACAGTTAATTTTCCAGTAGTTTCTTTCTTATTGTACTTCAGACTGATAGTTGTGTGTCACATTACAGCTATTGTTTTCACATTCCAACTTAATACAGATTCCGGTAATACCATCATCTTACGCTCATCCGTCCTCTTGTCTACTTTTACGTGCTTCAATTAAGGATTCAATTTTCTGATTTCACGTTTGATTTTATAACTCATTGATTTAAACGCTGTTTTGCGTCTTTCAACCCAACTTTACCCATTGAGATCATTCTAGTAATAGAGCATTTCAAATGTTTCGAATAAATAATTAATCTGACGCGTGTGATGGGTAAATTAATGTCAATTGACTGCAGTTTAATTTAGATTTACGTACATGTGCATCAATTACATTTAACTGAAACTTTTTAGTTATGCATACACATGCACATGGTCATGCGTGACGTGCGCCTATTTAATGATATAACAATAGCTGTTATTAAAAAGCCTATTCTGGGTACAATCTGAATGTATTGAATTGCAATTAAATACTTGCATTGTCCATTTGGATGTATGATTTTATCACGCATAATCACATGTGTTTCTGACCATTGTATCTGAATTATTGGTCTCCACCAACCATAAAATGTGAGGACATTCTCAGTTGAGTCCTTTTACAGGTAGTGTATAAAACAAATGGTCTAACGCATGCAAATGGTAAATTCTTACTCAGCCATTTCAGTCTCAGTTAGTCAGATGAACATAGCAGTTACAGAAATGCTCACACACCCACATGTCACAGGCAACTATCTGGTGAAAGGTTAATCTGAAGTATAAATAATATGGCCAGAGGAAATATCACGTTTGCTTCATTCCTTTGTTTTGTAGCACACTTGATGTAATTAATAGTCTGTGTGTAACCTCCTCTAAATGAAACGAGAGTTGCTCCCTTGCCAAATTTGGCCTATCAAGTGAAAATTGACTGACAGTCTTTGATAGGAAAAGAAATTCCATCGCCAGTTCCAACGATCATGCCACAAGCGGACGTATTTCTGAGACTACAAAGCCTATTCATTTATGACAGTATTACTAGCTAACTTAAGCATATCTTGAAATAAAAATAGCATACGTAAGCACGAGACAACATGGGTTCATCTCTAGAGGATCAAGTGTTACGTATAGAATTACTCTTTTTATGTATTTTATAACATATATATAGAGGTAGATGATTAGAGATTTACTGACAGGCATTTATAAACAAACATACATATATTTACACATAAACACACGCAAAATTTCTTAAATAAATACAATCAAACTCACATACATTAATGCAAACAAGCATACTTGGTTGAATACATTCAAACATACACATACATATATACCAACATGCATAAATAAAGACATACACACACAAATACACTCTTTGATATTAAAAGTCATACATAAAAATCTACATGCATAATGACAAACATTCATAAACACACACAAAGATACTTACGTACAAACAATCATACATTTGTATATGCATACATTCCTATATACATCATATATAGATATATGTATATAAATAAAAATACATCCATTCATATATACAAAAAATATATAGACGCTTGCATATATACGGATTTGTAAATGTGCAATCATACTTACATAAATTCATGCGTACTTATAGTCATGCATTATAATGTTCCATATATATATATATATATATATATATATATATATATATATATATATATGTATAATGCAGTCCTGTTTAAATTTTAACTATGATAATCTATTAATCGACTGTGTTAACCTTGTTGAAGATGAAGCTAAATTGCAAAAAAACATAGAGGATGACCTGAACGATATTCTGACCATAATTTCGGAAATAATTGAATCAAATAATAACGGATCTTCTATTCAAAATGACCTTTAGAATATTGTAGACGTCAAAATTCTTCAGAATGTTCAATTCCTTAGGATACTATTTCTGACTTTGTTTTTTCATTTGCCGCTCTTCCGTTTTTCCATCGTTTGATTACACCGATTAAATATAATATTGTACATATTTCCTACTATATTTTCTTTTCCAATAAAGAGATTCGTTTTCATTAATGTTTGAGTATTTTACTGTTGCATACCTATTGGTAATTAAATGATATTAATTGAAAGTATTAATATTTATGTACACCTAATTAAGGAGACATAAACCTATCAAATTGCTTACAAATTAACAATTTATACAATTAAGTCTGGAAGGATATGACCTCCAGGACACATTCATTTCAGTTTGTTGACGATTAATCAGTAGGAGACTTTATTACAACCAAACCAAACCATATGCTGGGTTCAATAATGTATTTTAAAGTCCTTGCACCATTGATTGAATTATCTCGACTCAAACTGTGCGCTTTGATGCGTAGCAATAAATTGTTTTGCACCAAATCGACGAGCTACCGCTCTTCTAATCACCTTATAATCTTCTCTGAAGTTACTTTCTTGAATGATTAAAACTCGACCTATCGTCTAAACTTATCGACCATAAAAACCACATAATCCACCCCAACACGAGCCACCGGCAATGGACCAATTAGGTCAATATACAAAAACTGGCTCCGTACAGTGTCATTGAAAGCAATCGGGGTGACATTTTTGTCCTTTTTTGGCTTACAAAGTTGGCGTGTAATGCACTGTTGACAATAGCTAAAAATTTCTTTGGCATGTTAGGCCAATACAATCGCGACTGCAATGTCTCAATGTGGCGCTCGGCGCCGGGATTTCCCAACGTCTCATGCCCGAAGTTAATCAATTCTGTTTGTATGGTCTCCAGCACAAACCATTGCATTGTTTGTCCTTCTTTTCGCACTGGTTGGCGATTTTGCAGTCTCAACACTTCATATGGTGTGGATATCACTGTGCTGTTTCATAACTAATTGACGATATTCTGACATGTGGCATCATTTCCCTGATCCCTAGAGAATTTTATAAGTTGCGAAACTCGCACAGCTGAAATTCTGCTGATGAAATTTCACATGGTATTCCTCGATCTCTTCAGTAGTTCGGTTTACTCGCTTCTTCTCAATAACCAGTGATCACCAATGCACTAGTGCATTATAATCGGTAAAGACGTCTATATTTCCATCGATGATACAAATTTGCTATAAAAGATTTTAGTTCGTTACGCGACCAAGTCATTGGTAGTAATGACGTATTAACTCCAGCATCCATTTGCGTATATATTGTATGTCTGTTGCAGAGCTACAGAATATTAAGTCTAATAAAAATCCTTACGCATGTTAATGTTTCCAATACTTCTATTACTTTCTAGATCATCTGATACTGCACACAGTTAAGGATGCCCTACCTGTCCTCTTCTCTCAATCTAAAAAATTTGAGCATTCAAAGTATTTAGTTTTTGGGCATGAACCCGACAATCAATATTGGTAAGATAGTGGACCATATTTGCCCACAGAACTGGCGGTTCTCTTAGAGAACTATACTGACTTTTCTGCAACTTTGGCGATGAATTCGTCATAGTTGGTGTGTTTATATATTGAACTTGCTGTCATGCGAGGACTTCCTGTTGAATTCATTCCAGCCCGAAATAGGACCCTTGGTACGTTCTCAGTCACAAAGTTGGCAATTGCTACACCATATACAGGTATTGCGTTTTGATCCTCGGTAGTCAGATTGCCGTCGTACTATGATTCTACATGCAGCTCTAACCTCTAGAAATCCCACATACATTGCACTTTAATTTACCGGCAGCACAAATTCTATACATTCACAAAAAATATCTTTTAGCAGTTTCTACAATTATAGACAATTTATGCAATTAAATAATCATTGATTGTGTGGGAGGCGATAAGCACTATTAAATTAAGTTTGCGAGATTGAGATAAACACTAGTCCCATTGTCTTTAACTGACCGTCTAAGAATGTAACTAAACTTCCTTCAGCCATTCGTACTGACGCGATTTGAACTTCCTTAATCATCATCAGAATTCGGCGCCATAACTTACTAGCGAGGATCAATCCATAATACATTTATATGGAAAGTGAAATTGGATATGCCGCTCTCAACTTAGGAGTCTCGACTGTATTGTGCTTGACAGGAAATTTCTGCTGCATAATTTCTATGCACATACATACCTTAAGTCATTGCAGATATCGCCTCGTATATATATGTAGTACAAGTAAACAATCACCGATTGCGCGTTTGCTAGTTTAGTTTCATTAAATCCAGTTTGCGAGCTTGTAACAAACACCAATCCCATTGAATTTAACCATTCATCGAACAACTTAGCAAAACTAAAGTCAGACACGCGTACGGACCCAATTTGGACGTCCATGGTCATAATCTGAGCACGACATCTTCTGTCTAGCGAGCATCAAACCGCAATGCATATATTTCGAAAGCAAAATTAAACATGGGATTCCTACCTTAAGTAGTCTCATCCATAATTTACTTGACTAAAAATATATTCTGCGCATTACCAATGCCGTTAAGATAATACAATTAAACAGTCATTGAATTCACTGATGATGTCTACAGTACTTTATATCTAGTTCGTGAGGAAGAAGCAAACAGCAATCCTATTGCATTTAAAATATCATCGATTTATATAGCAAAACTACTGACCTTCACAAAAACTTACGCGTTTATACTTCCGTTATCATTATCGTATTACAATAGCAAACTAAAAAGCAAGTATCAAATCGCAATGCACATATATGGGTAGCAAAATTAGATATGCAGCTCTCAAATTTGGTCTTGCATACCTTGTGTTATTGTGTATTAGGCGTTGCGCAACTAGTAACATATTATGACCAGAATGATAAAATAAAGAGAGCATGAATTTTAGGTGTTTTCTGGTTAAATCTGGTTGGGGAGGGTGTTGCAGCATTTACCCACTATATGCTTTGAAGAGGCATGAGTTAGAATTTGGATTTCCCACTATATATGCTATGTATACCGAGTCTATTAAGATAATAACACTGTGGCTACTGTCTACGAACCCGATAACAGCATCATGTTAAGTAATAGAACTTGGCATAAAGACTATGTTTACCGAGTCGTTACATGGACCAAACAAGATTGATTTCAATGTGTGCTAAAGTTAACTAAAACGGAATATTACAATTACTTCTGAACTTTATCCAAGCAGACTAGACTTAAATGATATCAAAGATTAAATTTCGCGATAATCCTGACAACATTCAATTAAACATATAACAGTTAGATAATGTTTGTCGCGGAGAACTGAAATATATGCAATTATGTATTTTTTGTTGCGCACATAGACATCAAGAAACGAAATTATAATCACTCGCACATTCATTTCGTACTTCTGGCGACAAATTTGTATGAGGCGGTATTTTGTTCTCAAACCTCTGTGTATTCGGGTGAGCAATGTGTAGAAATAGGACTATAGTTTCCTATACGAAAGTCCAAACCAGCAATAGTGAAGTTAACTTACATGAAGTCTTCCAAAATGCGATTTCATGGATAGCTCATCAAATATAATATACGAAATGATTTTTTTATAGATAAGAAGACTATGGTTATCTTGACTCTATACGATACCAAATTTTGGACATGAGAATGTACATGGTATTAAGACAATGGTTTCCGAATCAGTACATGGTAACGACACGATGGATTTCATTGTATGCAAATGATCACCATAATTGAGAATTACAACTATTTATGAACAGATGTTACACCAAAAAATGTACACACTCTGTCTTCGACCTGTATCAGTAAACGCGTTTCGCAGTAATCATTAACCCATTTAATTAAGTATATAAATGTTAGAAACGATTAATGTAGGACAACAAATATATATGCAAATTATATTAATTATATATATTAAAAGAAGGATAATCCAAAGACAGCTAAAACTGCAGTGTATTCACATGCAGATTCGTTTCCTGGTATCAACATGATGGATCTCAATTTATGCTATAGTTCACGGAAATTGAGAATTATAAATATTAATGAACACCTGTTGCCCTAGTAAATCCATACACTCTGGCCTTGATCGATATCAGTTATCAAATTTCGCGGTAAGCACGACATCATTCAATTGAATATATAACAGTTAAATACTATTTGTTGCAGAGAACTAATATATACGTAAGTATGTATTAGGTGTTGCGAAACTAGTAACAAATTAGTTCAGTTGTGACCAGAAGGATAAACCAAAGGCAGCATAAATGGAAAGTATAATCTCATGCACATTAGTTTCGTGCTTACTGGCGACTCATCAGTAGGAGCCGGTATTACGCCCTCTAACCACTTTATATTTTGGTCAATAATGTGGGATAATAGGACGGTACGATCCCCTAGACGAATGTATAAATCTGAAATTGTGAATCTAACATCATATAGTCTACGACAATGCGACTTAAAAGCTAGCTCACACTATATAATATATATATATATATACCGAGTCTGTAAAGGATAATAACACTATGGCTATTGTGTTAGTGACCGATACCAACATTATGTTACCGAGAAGGTACATGGTACTAACACTATGTTTTCCGAGTCGGTACATGGTATCAACATGATTGATATCAATTTATGCTATAGTTCAGCGAAATTGAGAATTATAACTATTTCTGAACACCTGTTACTCCAGTAATTCCATACCCTCCAGCCATAGTGTTAGTACCATGTACCTTTTCGGTACAATAATTTTGGTATTGGTTACTAACACGATAGCCGTAGTGTTAATATCCTTTACAGACTGGGTATATATATTATATAGTGTGAGTTAGCGTTGGAGTCGCATTGTCGTTGACTGTATGATGTTAGCTTCACTATTGCAGATTTACACATTCGTCTAGGAGATTGTACCGTCCTATTATCCAACATTCTTGACCAAACTATATAGTGGTTAAAGGGTGTAATACCAGCTCCTACTCATGAGTAGCCAGTAAGCACGAAACGAATGTGCATGAGATTATACTTTCCGTTCATGCTTACTTTGGCTTATCCTTCTGGTCACAACTGAACTAATTTGTTACTAGGTTTGGAACACCTAATACATACTTGCATATATATTAGTTCTCCGCAACAAACAGTATTTAACTGCTATGTGTACATGTTTGAACCGTCCAGTTTTTATCTCAATATATATCTCGGTTCTCGTATGTCTCTTTACCTTACACGTTTGACATTTGACACAGGCTCTTACCCATACCCGTATGTCTTCACACATGTTCGGCCATACGTATCTATCGTTAACTTATGGAATGGTGGCCTTTATGGATGGATATCTCATATCGTGTATTATTTTGATAATTTTGGCACGTAACTCCAACGGAATATATAGTGCTGGTTGATCTCTGGACATTTCGCATAACAACCACCTGCTACTGAGGAGCTTGCAAATATATCCTAGTCTCTTGGACAAAACTAACGTAAAGGGTTCCAATCCTTGCGCTTCTTCAATTTATTGACTAAATTGTTTTGATAATCTTATAGATTCTTCATTGGATATTGATGTATCCGCTTGAAATCTGCTTATCATCGAATGTACACACGTGTTTCGTTCTTACTGACGACTCATCACTGGAATCCGGCAATGCACACTAAATTAAAACATCGTTAATTACGCAGATTGTAACAACAATATAGTTTGCGAGACTGATGTACACACCAAAACAATATAATTCAAACTGACGCTGTAAATAGTTAATTTACTGTTAGACACAGAATTACGCGTTTAGAAACTCAATGTTTATCAACAGAGCAGGACTTGGAACCGTCTGATGTGGACCAAATAACAATGCATATTAAAGGAGAACAAATTTATTTTAACTTAAAATCTAATATTGCAGAAATTTTATTTGACTGGAAAATTCAGTTGTGCAATTTTTATGCAGTCACGAACGTTAACTTTACGCAGCATTCGCCAAATCTGCATAAATAATTCAACACAATAATCAGAGACTGCATGGTTGGTGAAAACTAGCATTTAAATCAAGTTAGCCAGCATGAAGTAAGCACAATCCCCGTCGTAATTAATCAATCGAACAACAGTAAAACTCACGTCAGTTACATGAAATTACGCAATTCGATCTTTAATTATCATAAGCGCATGATAATGAAAAGATAATTGAGGATCATAGAGCTAAACAAACTATGTATGCCAATCACACCTCTAATAGTAATGAGAAGATTGCACTTGCTCTGAAATGTCGGGTAATCAATTTCTATGCAGTCACTAACGTTAAACTTAGACACACCTCGGCACTTATATGTGATACTGTTCGATCCTCAATGATTACTTCAATTAATGAAATCGCGTTTGCGATCTCTAAGTGAACAATGTCCCATTGAGTCCAACTAGTCTAAAAATATAGCAAAACTGCCGTCAGTGGCACACTCTGAGGCGTAAAGATCTGTCCATGCTGTTCATCAGAATACGACGGCGAACATCCTAGCCAAGACCAAACAACAGTGCATGTGAATAGAATGCAAAATTGGATGTGCTGCTTTCACTGAAACTAATCCCGCACACGCTGTACTCGAATATAAATGTCGCCTTAACAAACACCACCCAGTTACGACTCTAAACTTTGCAAATTTCATCCCATGCAAATCCGTTTTACAACTAAATCTTTTTGGATAACGCGTGTAGTGATAAAAATTCTTTAAATCAAATTTGTGAGCTTGATGTCTACGCGAATCCAATCCAACTCACGTAGACTCAGAAAATAACAAAACTAACGTAAGTAATACGTACTGACGCTCTTTGGATCGCCTTAAACAACATTATAACACGAAGAAAACTGACTAACTAGGATGAAAACAAAATTTTCTAGTAAAAAAATGTGAAATTGGATATAGGGCTCACAATCAGTGTAATCTCGTATACATTGAACTTGGAGAATTAATATATATGCAATTGTGTACTAGGTGTTGCTCACTTTGTATAACGTTAGTTCTAATATGACCAGAAGGATAGACAAAGGACAGCATAAACGGGAAGTATTATCTCGTGCACATTCGTTTTGTGCTTACTGGCGACTCATCTGTAGGAGATGGTGTTACGCTCTTTACCCACTATATATTTGGGCGAGTAATGTGGGAAAATAGGACGATACAAGCTCCTATATGAACGTGTAGTCGTGCAGTAGTGAAGATAACTTCGTATAAAATCTTCGAAAATGCGTATTCAGAGCCAACTTACTTTATACAATATAAATACAACTGCTATGTCGTCACGAACCTCCACTTTATTCAGCTGTCGACACGTCTATATAGCTTATACAACAAAATCCTTGCTCGTTCAGGTAGTTATAACAATTCCTTAAATAACGTCTGCGAGTTTGATGTTTCTACCAATTGAAATAAATCCACACCAGTCGTTGTACATAAAAAGAACAACTAGGATTCACGCATAATGACGCGGTTCAATCTTACAAGTTAACCATCAGAGCACGACGGCAACCCGTCTAGTCTGGACCGAACAAAAGGGAACACATAAGTGATACAAAATCAGATATGCGGCTTTCATATATGCACATTTATAAATATTTTTCATGACTATAAATGTCGGCTGAATAATCTCTATGTAGTCACGAAATTTATATTCATGCAGCTTTCTCCACATTTCCATAAGTTATACAATCCGAAAATAATTGGTTGCGCGAGCAGTGTTATTGTATCTTTAAATCAAGTTAGCGATCTACGTTGTGCGACTTAAATGCCATAAGAGTGATGTTTATTTCAAGCTAGAAAATTCGATTTAAACAACTTATAGTAATTATTTGAATGAAGTTTTAGGTTTTTAAATGAGCAATTCGTCTTCTATGCATTCATTGATGTTTGATTCCCGTTAGTCAGATTTCAGTCTTGAATTTACCGTGGGCTTAAGATAAAAGTTATGAATTTAATGTAATACAAATATGTATTAGAAAACGACATTATGAATATGACAAATATAAACAGGATATCAACGCGGTTAATGAAAAGGACAAATGTCTGTAAATTGATTGGTATATTAAATAACAAGAAATTTAAATGTCGTGTTTTAATGCAAATATTGAAAATGCCTTGAAGTGTTATGCCGTAAAGGTGACAAAACATAAAAATAATGTTCTCTTTTGGAGAATTTATGCAACAAGAATACCGCTTTTTAAAATAATCAAACAAATAAAATCACCATATTTTTATATATTAAACGAAAAAACATCTTCAAGCATACACACCACCACATTACTATTTGTTCAAAAGTAATAACACAAATATAAGAGAAACATAAATGGTGTGAAAAACCAAATACCGGCCCAGTGAGACAAAAATCATCAAAAGGAGTAATGACTCAAATTTAAAATGTATATTCATGTCTATAGAAATGATTAAATTAACAATTTCTCTAATGTTCTTCTTGAATACGAGCTTTAACGAAAGTCATCATACAATTGCTATGTGCAAAAAACGAAATTTAATAGATTAAGGACGAAATCAATTTACTGCATGTTATCACCACCTGCGGAACCAATACAGTATATATATATATATATATATATATATATATATATATATATATATATATATATATATATATATTCAACATCACTTCCTCGGGTAGCTAGAATCGTATTTGGTGGTGGTGATTGTATTGATGTTTCCCATATTGCGGTTAATGGTCGCAACTGATGGAGGGATGATGCACCGAGCATTTGTCAAATGTGACTATATTAATTCGGCATGCTCTGCCTCAATACGCCACTATCCGTCTTTGCCATGTTCCCCATTTCAACGTGGCATTTTCTCAAAGCAGTCATTCAACGACAACCTGTGCCGTATGGAATTCTTTAACACAGAAAACAACGAAGAAATACAAAATGCAATAAATAATATGCAAAGAAACCAGCGAAATTTAAATTTTGTAATGTTTATTAGCGAATAGACACGTGCATGCATCGTAAAATAGACATTAGAAGCCAGGGTCCACACATCACGTGCAACTATATTACTCCGAATCATATTGATTATAAAAATGCATTGAAACTCTCTTCCATCTTATATATTAAACGTATCAACATACTAGACCTTACAGTCTAGAAGCCACAGATTTAAGAGGGGTAGAATAAATGCAATCGAAATCCCTTATTTCGCCATAAACCTAATTCGAAAGGAACTTAAAAATCAATATTATCGAATATCGTCTTCATTGATTGATACTTGCATGAGAACCTTGTCGCTTAGTGTGTAAGTTAAACAAGCTATTTCTTTAGACACAGTAACCAGATTATATCAGCAAGAAAGAGAGTTCATCTGTGAGGAAGTGTTTTGATTCTTGATGGAAAACGCGCGAATTTATACACTCCAGATTACATTAATTATTCTAAATGATTTTCTGAACCAGGTTTAGCAGGCATATTATACAAACAGCTTATATTAAGCAAAGACGCTGAAAAAACAATAAATTGGATTAAATAAGTTATTCTATAGGAAGTTCATAAACTGAGACATAATTTTGTTTAAATTGTATATTTCTTTCGGAATAGTATGTAGCTGGTTGGTTCGCTGCCAGCATTCCTAAAATACACATACACAGGTATATGTATTTATGGTATTATTCGAATGTTTAACTATGCAGACGATATCGTACTATTATTCGTCAATCGAGATGCAGCTCGGGCCACATTGCATAGATTAGCAGTCGTTGATTCGTCTCTCAGTAAGAAATTTGCACCCTCTAAATGTAAGATACATTTACAGGATCACCCACCACTCACTCCAACTCTGCGACTGCAGAGTCAAGACCTAGACATAGTTGACAGGTTTACATATCTCGGGAACTCTATCAATAACTTAGGTAATATGTCTGACGAAGTGAGAATGAGAATCGCGAAAGCTAGAGTAGCTTTCTCAAACCATCGCCATTTATGGAGAAATGCGAGCATTTCACACTGCCCCAAAGGCCGTGTTTACATTGCATCTGTACGCGCAATTTTAATATACGCTAGTGAAACTTGGTCTCTTAGAGTTGATCATTTTAGACGCTTACAAGCATTCGACCATCGTTGTTTGAGAAGAATAACACATGTTAGTTACCAGCAACGAATAACCAACGTTGACATCCGTAGACGTATTTTTGGATCTGCCGACAAGTGCTCCTCGTTAGAAAAACAAATAGGGCTCCATCAACTTCGTTGGCCCGGTCACGTTATGCGTATGCCACAATCTCGATTACCCAGTAGAGCTCTGTTCTCTCATCCAGCACCAGATTGGCGTAAGGAACAAGGTGGGCAGATTTTGACATGTTAGAAACAGTTGAAGTCACCTACATCCAAATTGGGTAGTATAGGACCCACTCGTCTATCAGGATGGGGTCCACGTGTGCATCATAGTCCTTGGTTAGAAACCATCAGCGATATGGCATCGAATCGAGCTCAGTGACGATATCGTTGCAGATGTCTAGTAGAATAATCTTCGTAACATTCTTTTCTTGGAAAGGCAAAGTTAGCTATTCTCTTTTCCTCTCCTCTCCTCTCTCTTTCTTTCTCAATCTCTCTTTCTCTCCCCAGCTCGCTTTCTTTCCCCCTCTCTCGCTCGTTCTTTTCACTCTCTTCTTCTCCTCCGCCCGCGCTCTCTCACTCTCTCTCTCTCTCTCGGTTTTTTATATATTTTTTCTTATGATTATATGGCAGTGAAACATTAGTCACTTCTGGCTACTGTATGTATGTAGACTAGTTTCTTCTTTATTGGGAACAACAGAATTTGCCACGGACAGGGCAGTCCGCTTTGGAATCTGTTGCTCTAACCATTGTGCCACGTTGCTGCATGCTACACACAATTTTCAGTTATATACTAACTGATGGTTTTAAAATTAGGTGGAGCCTATATGACATCTCCTTAGACCTATTGTTACAATTAACCACCCCATTCTGTCATTATAGAACAAACACCACACTACCTGTGGAAGTGGTATTGAATTAAACACTTTTATAGTTAATCAATAAAATTAAAATCAAGGTTGCGATCTTGATATAAACACATTTTCCATTGTAAACTAAGCGTTGTATAATGTAGATAAGACAATATATTCAGTAAACCGATTTCGTCCTTATTGGGAACTCTTTATGTACTATCCGGAATTCTACGTGGACAGGGTATGAACATAGGTACATCTGCTTTGGAATCTGCTGGTCTAACCATTGTTGGTAATTTAGGTACAACTGATAATAAAAGTGACAACGAATCATATTCATATCATTCAAAAATTAATCAAATAATGTCTTTCGCCAAAAGCAAGAAGAAGCATTATTTAATTCAATATGTTATACAAATATAATGTTGACACGTGCAAGAAAATTATACAATCAGCATTCCGTTCCAGTAGATTATAGTGAAGACTGCTATTTACTGCGTGTCAAGGCTTATCGTTTCAAAACATGTTAATATCTCTGTCATTTAATGCTGTATCGTACAATGTTGACATACAACGGAGGTCGAGGGGCATCAGGACGTGTAAATGATGGCAAGTTTACCAAGGGGTGCAAGAAATAAATATATTCGATCATTGCTAAAGTCATATCCGTAAGCATAGTTTGAAAATTTGTAGATCATGAAATACCACAACAG
Source organism: Eudiplozoon nipponicum (assembly GCA_029291075.1). Taxonomy (NCBI): domain Eukaryota; kingdom Metazoa; phylum Platyhelminthes; class Monogenea; order Mazocraeidea; family Diplozoidae; genus Eudiplozoon; species Eudiplozoon nipponicum. Next base: position 15,997 of record JAQBSW010008743.1, read on the forward strand.
ACAAGTTTCAAAAAAGTTAATGCGCAATGAATGTACTAGCATCAGTAATGATCTCTAATATGGATGAGTTATTCGTTGTCTTATAAGTAAGCGATATTAACTAAAAGAAAAACTAATTTAGTTTGAACGTTACTCAACGCGATTTATTTACGGCAATAGTCGAGTTTCAGTATTTTGATACCATTAGTAGTTGATAAATAATTATCGTAATTAAAGGCAGACCAGGTAGGATAATTCACAGGAATTCGGTGTATAAAAAGAAAGAAGATAATCATTTTCAAAAGAATTTTACAATAGTTGCATAATTCCACAAGACTGGTAAAATTAAATAAATTTCATGAAAGTAAAATTCTTTGAATCACTTACCGAATGTAATCAGACTGTTCGTAATAAACGGAAGTTTTCTGATATTCAATTGCCACCAGAGTAATTGCTGGTTTCCCTGAAGCTTCCATGGCCAGAGAAATCATCAAAGCGTATGAAATTCTAGGCTTCTATATACAGTGACCCAGGTACAGCAGTCCAAGCATCCACATCTCAATTTGGTATAGAACTCAAAAATCATTTATCAGATGTACTCAAAATTGCCGGGAAAACATCACGATTAGCAGACCTGCTATTCTTAGTGCGCGCAACGAACCCATATTGGGCAAAATTGACTCTGTTACAGGTACCAAAGCCTACATTGGAGACCCTGTTATTAGTAGAACTACAAAACTAAGTTAACATCATGTACCCACACCTGAAAACCATGACCAATGCGCAGGTGCAGAAGCCTATAAGTCTACATCGGAGAGAAGACGCCGTGTTCAAAGATGTGGCGTGACGCATCATGAACATACATCCGGATAACTTAGCTAAGGTGCAGGTGCTGGATACTACACTATATGGAATATCGACTAAAATACAAATATCAATAGTAAGAAGACGTTGTACCCAAGGTTGTGTAGAGACAATACATTTCACAGACCAACAACACCTATTGCACATTTAATATAATCAAGGTTGCGAACTTGATATAAACACCTGACCCATTAAGTACATAAATTTGTCAGTATAAACTAATATTTGTGTAGTGTAGAAAAGGCAATTCATCCAATAGACCAGTTTCGTTCTTATTGGGAACTCATCAGGTACTATCCAGAAATTTCCGCGGACAGAGTTTGAACCTGGATACATCTGTTTCGGAATCTGATGTTCTAACCCTGTCAGCGGGAAATTCTGGACATTACGTGATGAGTTCCCAATAAGGACGAAACCGGTCTACTGGATGAATTGCCTTTTCTACACTATACAATTCTTGCTTTATAACGAAAATGTATGTACTTAATAGGTCAGCTGTTTACATCAAGTTCGCAACCTTGATTATAATAATTGTTATCACCACTCGCACAACCGATGTTCGTTTATTTATATAAATGTTAATTTCAATGCCACTTCCACATGTAGTGTGGTGTCTGTTCAGTAATGGAAGATTGGGGACAATTAGTTGGAACTTTGAGTTACATTAGTTATTATATGACTGAAAATTGTGTAGTGAGAAGCAGGGTGGCTCAGTGGTTAGTGCACCAGATTCCGAAGCAAACAGGCCCAGTTTCCACCTCTGTCTGCGGCAAATTCTTGGCAATACATGATGAGTTCCTAATAAGGAAACCGGTCTACTGGATGAATGGCCTTCTCTATACTATTCAATTATTGGTTTATACTGACAAATGCTTGTAATTAATGTGTCAGGTGTTAATATCAAGTGCGTAAATGTTATCACCGCCCGCACAACCAATACCTGTTTAACTTACCTACTGCACATCATACAGCCATATCGGATATACATGGCCAAGGCACTCGTGTCGCCGTCTACAAATTTACGTTTTCGGCTATTACTCAGGTATCAACAGTCAGAAGATTTCAGGCTCTTGGATGTAATTAGACAGTACGATTTGTAGACAACAGGTGCACATCCTGTACCCATATCAGATTTACAATCGTAAAGCACATGTTTTGAATCCAACATAGCCATTATATCCTTTGTAACTTAAAATGCTCTTTTTAGGGTACTTCGAACACGATGATGTAAGCAGACGATACAAATTGCAGACCTGGAATGCCAAGTGCATACAATGTACCCATGTCGGGCTAACAAAGCTCAGGTGCCATTGTTTAACCGCCAAAATCTACCGCAACAAGTGAAACTCAAAGATCAATAGCCAGAAGATGTCGTGCCCAATGTCGTGCGGAGACTGCTATTTACAAAGCTGCAAATCCAAGAAAACAACATGTACCCAATTGGAAAAATATGGCAAACGCCTACTTTATAAGCCTACAAAACTACAATATCGACTGAAACTCAAGAACTAAAGGCCAGAAGACTTATTTCTGAATGATGCAAGGATGCACTTCGAATTTCATGCCTGCAAAGATGAGCACATCTTGAATTTTTATCGGGCTAGCATAGCTAAGATGCAGGTATAAGATACTAAATTACATACAATATCGAATAAAACTCAAAAATCATTGATAAGGACGTGCTATACTCAAGTTTGTGTGGAAACAATCAAATTCACAGACCAACAATATCTATAGCACATCAAGCACCCATTTCGGATATATATGGCTAAGTAAAAGTTGCCAAAACCTACAAATCAACAAAATTCAGTGCAACATGCTTATCCATCGTGATAAGAAATCATACTAAACGATGTAGAAAAACAACAATTTGGACTAGTCGTGCTCAAGCATTCAAACAGAAAATGAGCTTCAAAGATCCGCCTAACTCAGTGCACATCACATACCCATTCGAGAATCAATGGCCATGCCACAAGTACCGAATCGTACACATTTATTTTTTGTTGCAAAATAATATAGCAATGGTCAAAATACATCGTGCTCAAATATGTAGCGAGAAACAACTGTTTGCAGACTTGTAAAACCAACTCCACACCATTTAACCATGTCCTACAAATATCTGCATAAGATGCAGTTATTCAAGATTAAAAGCCTGCAATACCGAATTACAATCAAATATTTATGGCCCGAAAATATCCTGCTCTAGGCTTCTATAATAATAACAATTGCAGACCTTGAAACCCAAGTTTGCATTACATATAAATATCGGACAAACATGACTACGATTTGTAAACATGGACCAGAAAGTGCGATATATGATCAACCTGTCAAAGGCGCAATTTTTCTAGCAAACAATGTAAATAATGGAGCGCAAAGTACACAAATATGATTAGAAGGCGTCTCGCTTAATTACATAACGAGACACTAGGACATTCAGACCTGCAGCAACATGAGCACATCATGTACACATATCGCAAAAACCAGGCTATATTTTACGTTTAGAAGCATTCAAATGTACAATATCGAATGGAACCTAAAATTCAATGGTCAAAAGATATCAAATCAAAATAGTGGGGAGATTAAAGTTAGCAGATTTTCACCAACTAATGCATATCATGCATACATATCGGATTAACAGGGTTACGGTGCATATATGAAGGCCCGCACATGTACGAATAGAAGAGAAACCCATTTGTCAATGATTAGAAAACATCTTGCACAAAGTTCCAGGAATACAATAATATTACCAAACCCAAAACACGCAGTGCGCATAGCGTACCCATTCTTAAATCAATGGCAAAAGCAAAGCTACCGAAGCCTACTGATGTATCAATGATCAAAATATATTGTGCTTAAAGTCTTTTCTAACAGTCTTAAAGTCCTTCACCCGATGGCAGCAAATCCTGCATTGCTATTCTGCCTCTTCAAATACTTAATCTAGTGGTTTCTTAACAAGACAATTGACATCTATTTATCCTCAGAACAAATTAACACCAAGATAATGTGTGTTTCTTTTCCACAACTCCCAAACAACTTATCGTGAAATATCATAGGTCGGTAAAATCTTGAACCTCCTTAATATTCAGATGATGTAATTTTTGGCCTCAATTGATGGGTTCTCACTTGTCCCTTCTTCTTTAAGCCTTCAATAAGCTGATTGTCTGAAAATGACGTTGGATCAAGATTTTCCATTGTTCTTTGACCAAATTTTCGAGACTTCATTTCCAGTCTCATCTTCAGGGTTGACACAATACGCACAGGAGTAAAACACAACTTGTGACAAATGTGGTATTCTCATTCAAGACAGATATATTTATATCTATTTTAATTCTAAAAGGACTTTTAATCGTCTTCCTAATATCCGGTCTTCATACCTAGTCTCTAATACTCAAATGTATACAAAGACTTATCCCTGTCCCCCTCTGCGCACACAACTACTTATAAACATGTGTATTTTACTAAAGTGACATTTATTGAATAACTATAAGCACACTTAATGTATTGACAAACACGCCTATCACTGATATCTATATTTTAATTTCTGTTCCGGACGCATAGAAAGATCAACAAATTTTGAATTCAATGTTGCAGTAATCCTCACATGCCTCCCAGTTCACCTAATTCCAACCAGCTTGCAATCGGTTATAGACAGAGAGATTAAAAAACTATTGAGAGTCTATCGTTTTGACAAGACCGAATACGAAAGAAACGTAGATTAGAGGAATCAGAGCTAACAATAAATCTAAATAAGAGACCGCGACTATGAAAGGGAAAAAACAGAACGAATAAGATGGAGTTAGAGAGCGGTAATATGGCTATAGTTATATATGTATATAATATATGGTGAACATTTCAATTTACATAAGATGTGAGAGAATTTCACGTTGTTGCTTATATGTTTATCTAAAGATATTTAACAAATATGGGATATATATATATATATATTTCGCAAATACATATATATGGATGATTCTAAATATTCATATAAGATGTGGGGTGAACTCACATGGTTGCTTAAATGATTATTTAGATATTAACAATATATATGTAGAAGAATATTTAGATTTTATATATAAGGTGAGAAAAGCTCACATGGTTGCTTATGTGAATTGAGATAGGCATTATGTATATATAAATATATATATATAATATATATATGAGGTGTAGACGGGAATATATATACACTTTGATATTTATATATACATATAAATTGTAATTAAAATTAGTATATATACTATACACGCAAGGAGAAATTGTAAGTGGTTGAATTTTAAAAGAACCCATTTCAATTGCCTATAGATACATATATCTACATATATATATATATATATATATATCTAGGGGTATATAGATAGACAATAAAAGAGATATATAAAAAGTATTTTGACTGATATAATTTATCCGTTGCGGGACTCACAGTGTTGCTTGTATGAGATTCATATTATATATATGGTATATACACGTATATATATATATATATATATCATGGATATATAGATATTTATAAAAGATGTGGGATGAACCCACATGGTTGCTTATATGCTTATCTATATATACTGAGATAGCGTGTGGACGTATGTATAAATGGATATTTTATAAGATGTGGGTGTGTGTATATTTAAATATAAATAAGTAAAAATAAAATTTAAATATAAAAGATTGCTGTTTATATATATATATATATATATATTCGTTTATATATATAGTGTATACACGTAGGTATATATATATAGATAGGTATATATATGAAGGATATAAAGATATTTATAAAAGATGTGGGAATAACCCACATGGTTGCTTATATGCTTATCTATATATACATTATATATAGCCTATGGAATTACATGGATGTTTTTTCTTTTTCTTTTTATATATGAAGTGAGTATATATGTAATTATGAATAAGTAACTAAATATAAAATTTATTATATAGGTATATACGATACAGATATTTTAATTGAGAAACTAATTTATATAGGATATGAGTATTAATGTGTATTTGGCTGAGAGACGATTTAGTTAGTGTAAACTCTGTATTCGGTCTTGTCAAAACGATAGAATAATACTCTATAGACTCTCAATAGTTTTTTAATCTCTCTGTCTATAACCGATTGCAAGCTGGTTGGAATTAGGTGAACTGGGGGGCATGTGAGGATTACTGCAACATTGAATTCAAAATTTGTTGATCTTTCTATGCGACCGGAACAGAAATTTAAATATAGATATCAGTGGTAGGCGTGTTTGTCAATACATTAAGTGTGCTTATAGTTATTCAATAAATGTCACTTTAGTAAAATACACATGTTTATAAGTAGTTGTGTGCGCAGAGGGGGACAGGGATAAGTCTTTGTATACATTTGAGTATTAGAGACTAGGTATGAAGACCGGATATTAGGAAGACAATTAAAAGTCCTTTTAGAATTAAAATAGATATAAATATATCTGTCTTGAATGAGAATACCACATTTGTCACAAGTTGTGTTTTACTCCTGTGCGTATTGTGTCAACCCTGAAGATGAGACTGGAAATGAAGTCTCGAAAATTTGGTCAAAGAACAATGGTAAATCTTGATCCAACGTCATTTTCAGACAATCAGCTAATTGAAGGCTTAAAGAAGAAGGGACAAGTGAGAACCCATCAATTGAGGCCAAAAATTACATCATCTGAATATGAAGGAAGTTCAAGATTTTACCGACCTATGAGTGCTACCAATTGTCCCGCACAAGCAAAATGCGGTCAAAACCGAAATTTGACAATCATTACATCAAATCGCTAATTTAGTTTAAAGTGTTTCATTTATAATTATTGATAAATCTCTCAATCAGAACTAGATAATCAATCACTAGATAAAAGTGTGTCATGTACGTGTGGCTGTGTGTACACTCATCAAAATAAAATTAAAATAATCTAATAAAATCTACAGACGATTCACTAGTGTATGTGATTTCATCTGTTTTGAATTGAGAAGTAATCATTTGTGTTACGTGTACCCTCGTCTAAGTGGAAATAAATTGATCTTACAACGTATAACTATTCACTAGATAAGCATATACCATGCCAGTGTCTGCGCGCGTTTCTTTAAAACTGAAAATTAATCTGTTACATATAATTAACCGCACGTTTATCACTCATCCAAATGAAACCAAATAAATCAATTTAAATTCGTCTTTGCACATGTCAGATCTATTTTTATACTTAATTTCCGAAATTAAGCATTTACGAGTGGTAGCCGGGTTAAGAATGAGGAATTAAACTGAAAATACCTGGTCGAAAAACTGTCACGGTAAACAATTAAAAGTTAGTAAAGTTAAAATAAAGACAAAATGTTTCATTAGGAAAAAAAGTTATAATAAAACAAGAGCCATAAAATAAGATATAAAATAGCCAACGGAAAGAATGTTTATAATAATATTAAAAAGAATTGTTGTCTTGAAATTAAGTAGGATACCTGACAAAGTATCCTTCCTATAAATATCTCGTTCTAATTTTGTATCATTTCCAGTTTATTTGACGTCCATAAATTGTAATTCGTTAAAGGATTTATTTTCAATTTCCTCAAGTGTCTTTCTTAATTTCAAGTCATTTCAACCCTATGAAATGAAAATTATAAAATCGAAGACAATTAGAAGCTTGCGACTAACCTATGCAAAACTTGGGGAGATTGAATTATGAAGACTACGACAAATATTTGGTGTTAATGAGTATCAATTGAGAAAATTGCAAACGCATATCAATTTTGGACGTAGTAGATCGACAAGGTGAATTAGAACATGCATTCTAATTAAATCTAGAAATGACATAATTAATGAAACAGCCGTAGAAAAATCACTAGGTTCGATTTGGAATACAGCAATTATTAATGGTAGGAAGTGAAGGTTGCTCAAATCGAAACAATGCATATTTATTTCAATTTAATTTCCATAACTCAGTTATTTACTGTAAAGATTTTGCGCTCGGATATTCACAGCATCTTGCCCCCTCCTTATCTGGATGCCACTCATAAATACTCCGCTTAGGAAGATAAGTGTAAAAAGTAGTTCTGACGTGTGCAATAAGCAACTAACATTCAGTACTTTAGTTTTACTTGGATGAATGATACACGTTCAGTTAATTATATGTAACTGATTGTTTCTCAGTATTAAAGAAACGCCCACACATATACACATATAGGTGTGGCGTAGGCTCAATGTTTTAGAGATACAAAAATTTGCAGACTTTCAAAACCTAGTCACTATTTTTTTCTATCGAGGAGCTCTTGTTGGCAGATCCAAAAATACGTCTTCGCATGTCAACGTTGGTTATTCAGTGTTATGCTTCTCAAACAACGATGGTCGAATGCCTGTAAGTGTCTAAATTCACCAACTATAAGTGGCCCAGTTTCATTAGCGTATAGTAATACTGTGCATACAGACGCATTGTAAACACGACCTTTAAGGCAGAGTAAAATAATCACGTATCACCATAAATGGCGAAGGTTCGCGAAAGTTACTTTAACTTTTGCGATTTTCATTATTAACTCGTCAGACAGATTGCCTGAGCTAGTAAGAGTTCCCAAAGTTTGTAAACCTGTCAATTATGTCTAAATCTTCACTTTAAAATCGCAGAGTTTGAGTAAGTGGTGGGTGATCCCTTAAAATTATCTCATATTTAGATTGTGCGAATTTTATACCGAGAGACGGAACAACATCAGCTAATCTATTCAAGGTGGCCTGAGAAGCATCTCGGTTGTTGAATAACAGTACGATACCGTCTGCGTAGTCAAGATCGACTAGTTTACCGCCTGAGAGAACTTCAACACCTGCATCCTGAATGTGTGGAAGAGTGTTGTTCATAATAACATCGATTACACAATTAGACAAAAAGGGAGAAAGTGGACAGCCTTGACGAACACCACTGCTGATTGTAAAGTTCTGCTTTAATTCATTGTACACCTCAACGCGACCAGAAGTATTTGTATAGAGAGCGCGTATGATATCAGCAAATTTTGTTGGTACACCACTTTTCGACAAAACATGGAATAACACATTGCGATCCATCGAATCAAAAACACCATTGAAGTCTAGAAAGACGGCTTTTGTGAGACGGTGATATAAATCTCTACGTTCAAGAACTTGCTTTAACGAAAAATTATTATCAATACAACATCGTTCTGAGCGGAATCCGGCCTGTTCTTCTTTAGTGTGTGATTCACCCGAAGCGCTAAGACGACGTAGGATAACTGAAGCAAATAACCGAGACACGACCGGAGTCAAGCTTATTTCACGATGGTTATCTCACGAATTATGATTGCTTGTTTGAAGACAGGAATGATGGTCGACTCATTCCAATCAAACGTTTCGGTCTCCTCTTTCCATATAGTACGTAAAGGTTTGCTCAAGGTACCCGAAATTATATTGCCACCATACTTAAATAATCCCGAAAGCAAACCATCAGGGCCTGTGGCTTTGCGACATTTAAGAGTTAGGATTGCATCCTGTATTTCTAACTCTGATGGTTCTTCCAGACTAGATTCCACACTGTTGATACAAGCATGCTTTCGAGGATCGGAACTGATGCGGCTGCCAAAGAAAATTGATATTTGAAGTTTTTAGCCTACCTACTGGTTGTTGCTATCATTTATAGTTTCGCTAATTTTTAATTTTCTCGGACCGGTTGCGCGAATAAGTTGGAACAAGCAGCGACTACAACCTGACGCGAACGCCTCTTCCATTTCTTTAGCCTTTCTAATCCGAAAGGATTCGAGATCAACTTTTTGACTGCGCTTAAATTGGCGTCTTATATTGTGACGAGTATTATTATGAGCCAAGCCGGGTGGAATTTGGCGCCTTCTTTCAACTTTATCCATAGATTTTTCAGAGAGACAATGATTATTTCTCCGGAGACCTGCAATCCCACATACAGTAGTACCTGCGTTGTGAAACTTATCTTTGACCAAAGTAAATTGGGATTTTCGCAATCAAGACCAGTTAGCTTTGGCTTTAAGATAACTTCTTATTTTTGACAGAAGGACGGTTTTTCGAGTATGCCTAAATCTATTTTGGATTTATTCTTAATTATTTTCCCGGAAAATTTTAGTGCAAATCCACAACGGATAAGTGCGTGGTCCGAGTCGACATAAGTGTTCAAAAAATAACGACAATCCTGGATGCAACCATGACATCTGTAACTAATTGCTTCATGATCTATTTAAGTCCAACGTTGTCCGGTTGCTGAAGGACGTCATGTAGCACGTCTAACACTACGTCTGAAGTTTGTACTACTTAAATATAAGTTATGTTCCGCGCAGTTATCCAGAAGCCGATTACAATTATCGTTGCGCGTCGAGCTTAATGTGTATCCTCCACCAAAATGAAACGCTGCGTTATTTAAGCGCCAAACTACAGAATTCATGTCACCAATAATAAATACTATATCTGAACTTCATGCTCTACATAGTAAGGAGCCTTGTTTGGAGCAAATAGGGTCCTTGCTTTCGTCTGTGCTGCAATTGGTAGGAGCATATGCTGTTACAACGTAAAGGCAACGTTGATTACGGTTTTTGCGTTGACTTTAGATGTGATTAAACGTGTAGCTAACCGAGTTTTATGATGTGCAGTGTTAGAAGTCTGCAAATAGTTGTTTATCTCATCATCTTTGAGCACGATGTATTTTGACCAATGGTACATTCGTTAGCATCGAAAAATGTATGAGTATGCTTCGGTACCCGTGCCTTGGCCTTTGATTCCAGAATGGTACGTTATGCGCACTAAGTTTTGCAGGTCTGCGAATCTTGTCTTCCCGGGATTTTGAGCATGATGTTTTATAATCATTGAAACATGCGTTACACTTCCATTTGTAGACGTGCTGGCTTCCATACAAACACCTTAGCCCTCCTTACGTCATTTGCACGAACTGCTTTGACGTTTGGTACTTGAATTATATTTGAAAATATAAATTTATAGGGTTTAACACCTGTGCTTTAACTATTTTATCTGACATGTTTTCATGATGTGTACTAGATTTGGAAGTCTGAAAATTGTTGTATCTCTACGACATTGAAGATATCGCCCAATTTCGATAGATAACTGTGTTTCTCTGGGTATTTTTTATTTCTAGACTTCGACACCTGTACATTTGGTGTTACAAATCCGCAAATAGTTGTTTCTCTCTATAAATTGCTTGGATAATACTGTCTAATCTATGTATATAATGAGGCAGTTGTGCATATCATAATCTCAACTTTTATTTAATTAATTTTTGTAACCCACATGCAACAAATATTCATTTTATTACATAAATGTTTAATTCCACACCATGTAGAGGAAGATATTTCCTTCGATAGAATTAAAGTAACATTTATTGTTAAATTTAAACAACTGAGACGGATTGAAACGAATATTATTAAAAAAAGAAAATATTCATTTAATTTCTAGAATATTCTTTGTTTAAAAACTTTGCAATATATATACTTTTAAATTGTGCGTAATTTGAGTTCGGTATTTCGTAACTGCATTTGATATTATATTCTACATTTTAGTATTTAAAAATCTTTATCTTCACAATACAAACATGCTACTACTTTGTGTTTTGAATCGTGCATATTGGGAACGTTCAGGAACAAATAATTTTATAATCCTGTTTTACGCGTCTTATCTCTTTGATTCGGGTGTATTGTTGCGTTAGAGGTACACAGTTCTTTGCATATTAATAAAGTAATCAAATATATCTAAGTTCAATTAGCATGGAAGCTAGTCTTAAGTTCGAGACTGGCAATTTAGTTCAAGATATTGTTGGCATGAATTTAATAGATGTGGAAGAGAAAACCAGCTTATCAAATTCAAATAGGTGTAGTAAGATTGAATCCGTCTTTGCATCTATGTGGTTCTCATTAACTAATAGGGTAGCGAGTTATCTGACCTATAATGATATACGGCTGGTCGTTAGTTGGAACGTTATGTCTAACTATATAAAGGAAAAGCTGAACAAGAAAAGTTAGCTGATAAATAAGAGAAAATCGTCACCTCCTTGGTGCAGGATAGCACAGTAGTTAGATCAAAAGTTTGCGAAGCATTTATGCATGGGTTCCAGCCTTGTCGTCGATAATTTATGGACATTGCCCAATGAGTTCCTAATAAGGACAAAATATATATACGGGATGAATTGCCTTTTCAATATTTTACAGTGCTTGTTTTATTCAGGCAAGTATATGTATATAATGGGACAGGTGTTTACATCAAGACCGCAATTTTGTTTCAAGTATTTGTTATCTCGAGCCGCTCATTCCACGCTCATTTGAATATGAAAATGAGCAATTACATACCATGTCCCCAGGTAGCGTGTTGTCTTAATGAGAGGTTGACGGTGGTTAGCAGGAATCTTAGGTCTAAAGTTATATCATTTTTGCACTACCTAGAGGAAATGCTAACAAAAAAACATAATTTGGTGTATAGTTGATAGTTCTGTGTAATATGCGGCATAGCGGCTCATTGGTTACAGAAACAGATTCGAAAGCGGACGTGCAAATTTTCGAGACCAATCCGCGACAAATTGTGAGCAATACTTGATGAGTTACAAATAAGGAGTAAATGGATCTACTGGATGAATATCACTTTATACATTATACAATGCTTGGGTAATACTGACTAATCTATGTATATAATGAGGCAGGTGTGTGTAGCAATAGCCACCTTTGAGACTAAGAACACACCAAGTCTTATATAGGGCTGGCATTAATTCAACAGAAAGTCCTCGCAGAAGCGCCCGTATTAGGATGAAGCAGTCAGCACAATGATGGAATCAGACATCGAGCTGAATTGAACATAAAATAATTTATATTTGTAAATTTGTTTTACTAAATCAATGCTCTTTATCCGACCAAAATACTATATTTACTTGATTTAAAAAAGGCATGTGAGATAAATCTACAAATGGCTTCTAATGGGTTGGAAACATTGATTCAAGGGCTGACTGCTCAAACGAACAATTTGACTGCAGAATTAGGTATAATGAAATCTCGTCTGGATGACACATTAATAATACATACCGAGGAAATCCGCGTGAACCACTCAACTAATATAGGTGGATATAACATTGGCGACCGCGCCGCAGAAGAATCACAAAGAAATATGCCGGCGTTTTCAGCCGAATCGACGATTTTTTTCCGACGGCCATCAGAATTTAAGCCATTGAGTGCATCCCTTGTTGTAAAAATGCCGCGGTTGTGGTTCGAAAAATTTGAAGCATCAATTCGAGCACAAGAATTTCCATTAGAAGCACCTATTGTGCGCATGGCTGTCCAAAAGTTAGTTGACCAGATAGTAGCAGTGCAATTGGAATTGCCGGTCAATCTCACGTATAAAGAATACAAAAGTCGTTTGTTGGATCACATCCGAGCCAGGCCTCAGGTGTTTTCAGAATAACACAGTCTCACACCATAACTGGGTGAGATGCCCAATGATACCGTGGCACGCATCAAACGGTGGTTCTCTAAACTAACTAAGTCTTTACCTGGGTTGCAACCGCATGAGACCATCATGTTTATGCTGCTGGATCCTATCAGACACGGTGAAATATTCAACGCCCAGGGAAGCCTGGAAGAAATACTTCAGGCTCTTCAAAGTTCGGCCATGATGACAAACAAAGTGGCAGTTGCAACTCAGCGCATGGGGACGGTTACAACATCTGGTAGGAGCGACAAACCTTACTGGAACTCTTCGCGGCATAATCAGCAAGTCTGCGACAGGCGGCAACGACCAATGGCGTGGAAGTAAAGTCTATATATAAGGACACCAGCTTCGACGAATACATCGTCTAAGCGTCGACAAAACCAGTATAATGCTCCTAGAGAACGGCCAGTTCAATGGGGAAATAGGGTCCACAATCTCAAGGTTAGTCGAGATCAGGCCAAAAGTATTAATCCATTGGACGCTCCGATGGGTAGATCAAGTGAAGACCAGCAAAACAACCTAAAAAGTGCTTCGAATCAGGTGGACTTCAAAAAAAGTATGGGAAACGTTGCCACATGTAAAGATTTTCATTAAAGTAAAATTTTTAGAAATCTTCATCGGACAGCCAGTAATAATGCATTTGGATACGGGAGCTGATGTGTCCGTATTACCACTGACTTTGTCACTTAACAACGTAAAACCTACGAGAGCAAATTTGTGTCAGGCATCGGGCGCGTCGATGGTGGCTTCGGCGAATAGGCCACGAAATTATTAATAAATTCAAATATCTATGTCTTTTGTTGTAGCGAATACGCAAACACCCTTATTGGGAATTAATTTCATTAGAAATGGGCAGGAAGAGCACAGTGTTTTGCCCGGGTGGTGGAAGAATCTTCAAACCTAATATAACATTATATTGCAATTGCCTTATTGCAGTGAGTGTCCAGGGCCGAAGGTAGACCAGTTTAAACTACGACTAGAACTAAATGAAGGTTACGAACCACGAAAATTATTTGGTGCTCCTCCAAAGAAATTAGCAACAGCGACTCGAGCAATCCAAGATATGATAGGAGCTGGCGTCCTTGAACCATCTTCCTCTGATTTGCGAGCTCAAATGGTTTACGTTACGAGAAAGGATGGTTCGCTCCGACCGGCGGCTTATTTCCGGCAATCAAACTCGGTGACTAAATCTGACCCGTAATCCATGCCGGCTCTGCGTGATCTGTTCCAACAGTTAGCGGGAGGCAAATGGTTTGCCGTGCTTCATCGTAAACAGGGATCTTGGCAAATAGGCGTGCGGCCTGAGGACCGATGGAAATTAGCGGTGCAGGTACCCCAAGGTTATAGCCAATTCACTCGGGTCTTAAAAACGCACCGAAAGTGTTCCAAAGAACGATGGACTCTTTCGTATCTGACTTAACTTGTACAACAGCTTACGTGGACGATGTTATTATATGGCCCACTACTGTACACGAATTACCTATTAGGTTGAAGAACAGAATTGAAGGCATATTCTTTAAATCAAGTTTGCGTGCTTGAAGTAAACACCAATCCCATTGTATTTAACCAGTCATCGAACAACATAACAAAACTACCGCCAGCTGCAACGCACTGACGCGTTTCGACCTTCCATGATCATCATCAGAGTACGACGGCAAACTGACTATCGAGGATCAAACCGCATTGAATATATATGGAAATCAAATTTAGATATGCAGCTCTCACCTCTAGCAGTCTTGCAAACATTGAATATGACTGGAAATGTCGGCTGCACAATTTCTATGCAGTCACGAACATTAACTGTTTGCAGCTTTCGCCACATATACATATATAGGCAATACAATTTAAACAATAATTGATTGCGCGGGTGGTGGTAACAATTCTTTAAATCAAGTTTGCGTGCTTGAAGTAAACACCAATCCCATTGTATTTAACCAGTCATCGAACAACATAACAAAACTACCGCCAGCTGCAACGCACTGACGCGTTTCGACCTTCCATGATCATCATCAGAGTACGACGGCAAACTGACTATCGAGGATCAAACCGCATTGAATATATATGGAAATCAAATTTAGATATGCGGCTCTCACCTCTAGCAGTCTTGCATACATTGAACTTGACTGGAAATGTCGGCTGCACAATTTCTATGCAGTCACGAACATTAACTGTTTGCAGCTTTCGCCACATATACATATATAGGCAATACAATTTAAACAATAATTGATTGCGCGGGTGGTGGTAACAATTCTTTAAATCAAGTTTGCGTGCTTGAAGTAAACACCAATCCCATTGTATTTAACCAGTCATCGAACAACATAACAAAACTACCGCCAGCCGCAACGCACTGACGCGTTTCGACCTTCCATGATCATCATCAGAGTACGACGGCAAACTGACTATCGAGGATCAAACCGCATTGAATATATATGGAAATCAAATTTAGATATGCGGCTCTCACCTCTAGCAGTCTTGCATACATTGAACTTGACTGGAAATGTCGGCTGCACAATTTCTATGCAGTCACGAACATTAACTGTTTGCAGCTTTCGCCACATATACATATATAGGCAATACAATTTAAACAATAATTGATTGCGCGGGTGGTGGTAACAATTCTTTAAATCAAGTTTGCGTGCTTGAAGTAAACACCAATCCCATTGTATTTAACCAGTCATCGAACAGCATAACAAAACTACCGCCAGCTGCAACGCACTGACGCGTTTCGACCTTCCATGATCATCATCAGAGTACGACGGCAAACTGACTATCGAGGATCAAACCGCATTGAATATATATGGAAATCAAATTTAGATATGCGGCTCTCACCTCTAGCAGTCTCGCATACATTGAACTTGACTGGAAATGTCGGCTGCACAATTTCTATGCAGTCACGAACATTAACTGTTTGCAGCTTTCGCCACATATACATATATAGGCAATACAATTTAAACAATAATTGATTGCGCGGGTGGTGGTAACAATTCTTTAAATCAAGTTTGCGTGCTTGAAGTAAACACCAATCCCATTGTATTTAACCAGTCATCGAACAACATAACAAAACTACCGCCAGCTGCAACGCACTGACGCGTTTCGACCTTCCATGATCATCATCAGAGTACGACGGCAAACTGACTATCGAGGATCAAACCGCATTGAA
>JAQBSW010008744.1:0-32417 GCA_029291075.1 Eudiplozoon nipponicum
GACTATTGTGTCTCAGTGAACTTATTTCGCTTAGTTGCAGAAGTTACGCATTGGATTTACTGTGGTTAACTATTCGAACTTCAGAGAATAATGGATTAATATAATAACTTGAGGATGAAACACTGAACCAAATATTTGTGAGATTTTTTGTCATTGAATTCGTTATATGGATTATGCAGAACATATTTCTTTATAACATAAATCATTTTACTATTTTCAGATTATCATGTGTTTTCAATCATTTGATTATGTTCATTCCAATCCAGATATTTGTGTAAGAATAATTTCTTGTGCGCAAAACATTATTCTTCATAAACATAAATCATTTTAACTTCTGTTGTCTGGAAGACGGAAAATTTAGTTTAACTGTGAGTAGTGTTAAAGAACTATTCTGCATAAAATCTGTTTTTGCAGCTGACCAACATACATTCAATTTGAACTAACTGTGAATTATATTACTATTTGCAACATTATATCTTATATGCGTATGACCAGATTTTTTTGCCTTCTCGCATCAACCATCCGAAAAAGATCAGAGACTGATTAGGCGCACGGGGAATAATAATAGCCACCATTGGCATGTAGGACGGGCATAAATGCCGGAACTGCAAACTTAACCCCCGCAAAACAGTCAAACGAGAATTTGGGAGTTTCAGAACCAATGTTAAGCTCGTCATCGTTTTTCCTTCTTCACAAGATGATAGGATCTTCTCTTTAGAGAGATCGGTATGAAATATGGCTAAAGATTTTAATAGGTTATCCATAAGGTAATTGAACTTAGGCACTTAAGAACGCAAACGACATTTCCGTGTCAGGCATATAATAATAGGCGGTGATGAAGATCCCTACCATCTTTTAAGAAACACACGAAAAATAACTGATGTTATAATCACCAGGAGTTTTTTATTTTATCAAGTCTGTTTTTATCGTTCGGAAAATTACGAAAATGCTATCAATTCCCCTAATTGCTGACCAGATCTTAGAACGTCGGCGCAGTAGAACCTCAGGTTGAGAAACACATGACCAGAATGTACAAGACCATGCTTTCTGAGGATCAACGGCACCACAGGAGAAACGAATATTTTTGTTGTAATTTTCATTGACTACTTTCTTCCACGCCGGAAACACCACGAAGACAGCAAAACTGATAATTTCATGCATAATGACGATGCCTATATGACTATAGGACCAGGTCAAGCAACACAATGAACTTAATAATCTTCTATATTTTAAAACCTGAGTAGGATTCATCGTAAACAGGGGTGCGATTTCTGTTCTCAAAGGAAGCTCTAGGGCTAAGATGTATTTAGGTGTTTTACGGCGAAATCCATTCATACATATGATGTCGGCATCGCTCTCTTAACATAGGTTTACGTCGTAAATTTTCTTACAATTTCCTTGTCACCAATATTTCGCAAAATGTTGGCTTTGATTTCCTGTTAAGTACCAATTAATTGTTGATGTTCATAACAAAATCTCACTGACCCATCCAACGGACCTGAACAGAGACTCTGGACACTTGCTTCCGAACGTTTGAAATTACACGTCATACAGCCATCTCCAGTGCATCCATTGACAGAAATATCACAGCTCTTCATGAACAAGTTCGGCTCCGAACTTAACTAGTCAGAGCTACGTGTCTCGAACGTGATGCACCTATCATCACAAAAGATCATACTATCGCACTTAAGACAACGCCTTTAAACCCAGCTAAATAAAAGCTTCCAAATATCCTTTTTCAAGACTTTAAGAAGAGGGCACCATCAGACCGCTGAAAAGTTATTGACCATCACCCGTACACTTGGTCTATAAATCAAACTGATCACACAGAACCTGTGGGGATTACAGCACCTACGTAAGCGCGATGCAAAACATTCTACTTTTCTCACTAATTGTAATTGATATCGCCTTCTCCCTTCACCTGAATATTCAGGTCGGTTGCTCTGCTTGTGTTTCCCGCACTGTCGCTAATTCGGCTAATCATCGGTGAGGAAAACCTCTGTTGCTGCACCATCCAGGCGTACATAATCGATCATCAATTAATCGGATTTCTACGGTATGCCAGCTATCCCGGTGTTGCCGCAGACCTTCAACAAGATTATTCAATACCATCGAACTGCGGCCGACTCATCCTGCTTTTGACAATTCCACTTTTTCACATACATATGCTCAAAATATCACTAGCTCAAGATTATGACACGAACAACTCGTGTCTAGAAGAATTTTTTGACGCATATACAAAATCTGCTAATACTCGCCAAAGCTCACGGCATTTGCTTGTGATATCGCCGAGGCCCCACTAATGGCCACCAACTGTAATGGAACCCTCCGCTTTCTCGTTTTGTTTTTTTATAACAAAGTTGCGCGGCATTCTAGCCGGAATGTTACAATTATTTTGGCCCAGCTCGAATTCGCGCTTAATTGATCTACGAGAGCGCGCGTTGTCATTGATCTGGCGTAATTTTAAATTTTAAATTTATTTTTAAAATACCGGGGAAATTAAGCCGAGCCGTTTTACAAAGTAACGGCTGGAGGTTAATTACGCCGGCAATATTGCTTCTAAATGAAATTCAGATTTCACTACGCTGTACCATTAACAAACTCTGCAAAACCGTCGTCCATCAATTCCGTGCGACCGCACATATAGAAGCACGGTGGAAATTACTTCGTCACACGCTTGACTATCTTCTGCTCTGCTCGCTAATGTGATTGCTGTCACTCTATCTAACTTGACTGACTACCTGCACAGACTTACTTGACTTTGCGTTTACCACATTAGAGGCACCTTAGGTCATTAACATAATGGGGTCTCTTGGATGCCAGGCCCGGAAAATCCATATATGCGGAATGGTCATCTATCTTGGAACACTTAAATTCCTCTGAACTATCACTTAAGCTACAATCCTTAAGTCCGCTAGCCAACTGCTCAGTATCCTCAGTATTTAATAAACCAGACATGATATTATTAAATTACTTGTAATTTATAAATTATATTAATTAAGTAAGCTTACCCGGATACGCTGATGTCCACAAACTACTGAACTGGAATGGTTGAGTCCTTAAAACAAGTATTAACTTAAAATACCCAAAGCCAATTCTTAGTCCTTTTTGCTGATAATTAAAAACAACAAAATGACGAGAAGATTACAAAGTTCTATTCACAAAGAATCGGAGATGGAACCACGCAGTGTCCCGCTTATGCAATTCAGAAACTCAGATCAAAAACTCTCTCATTTCCTTCCACAAGACAAGTCCAAAACTTCGACAATATGAACAAAAGAACTTCCAAAAAATGTTACAATATTTTTCAAAAATTACAATATTGTTTTACGAAACCAGCGATAACATCAAATGTCCAAAAATAAAAATTGATTTATTTTTATATGAGAGGCTAAATTTCTGTCCGATAATTACTTTAACCTCTAAACCACGCCGTGTTACCAGCTCGTTGCTTTGTCTTCAGTCGCGCCAATCTTCTTGTTGCTGCACAACTAGCCACACGTACTCGATCATCTATTCGTCGTATTTCTGCGTGTGCCAGCCATCACTTGGTATTGCCGCAGATCTTGAACTAAGACAATTTGTATACTTCGAACGGCAACTCACCTATGCGGTTTCGGCAATTCTAATATTCCGGTGCATCAACACAAAGGAACACCAGACAACCAAACGGATCATGCTATCATGTGCCTAGAAGTACTTTTAGACAATGTAACAATACTTAACCATCTCGAAATTTGCCAGTGGGAGCTTTTCAAGCCCTGTTAATGGCCACCTACAGTGACTGATCTCAGTTAGCACTTGACTCTTCTTATTCTTGTAACGTCGCGCGGCATTTACTTGCAGCCGGGGTATTTAAAAATTGGCGACCGTGCCAGGATTGTGAGAACAGTGCTGTCTTTTCATTTTGACTTTTTCGCAAGAATTGTAGCAGAATAAATCGTATTCTACAGCGTGATTTGGGTTCCCTTTATCATCGATGGTAACAAATATAGTGCCAAGTTTTTTAAATCCGGATCATTCTGTTATTTCAATCCTGTTTGTGAATATTTCTAAGTCAAAATCTTCTACGCCTTTCCTAGCGTGTTTGTACCACAATTTCTTTTGTTTTAAGCAGTGAAATCAGATTTTGTCCAAATTTTCTGTGGTTAAATCTCTCAAAACTTTCTCTCCACGTGCTTGCCGCACATTCGGCGTTTAATTCGTGTCAAACGAGTGGAAGTAGATTTTAATAAGTGATTAGTTATTAGTTTTACACATATATATATAGGGCACGTAAGTTTCAAATTTATACATTGCTTTATGCATTTTATTTTCTGATTATTTTTGGTATATGAATTTATGCATTTTATGAACCCGTAAGACTATAGGAATGTCAGGTCAAACTTTAGATGTTGTTTTTCCTGTATGCGACCGGGACTGTGAACTATTCTGCATGAGTGTAGACTCTGGCTTTTCCCCGTTTCTAGATTATGAATTTCATCAATAACTGTAGAAGTATTTTACAAAGCTTCCTACAGGGATGTTACGAAGGATTTATCAAAAGGTTAAGTCGATTAGGAAGCTACCCAATCCCATTTTGGGCCTTCTAAATGAAGTGGAATCTTTGCTGGGTCCCACAGAAACGAACCAGATAATAAACAATATCCGCATTTAGACATGCCAAATCTTGGCCTCGTCGAAATTTTAAGATAACTGCGGAAACGTTGGTATAAATTCAACATTTCTGATAATGAAGCTAAGGTTGTTTTGATTGAAAATCTTCCACAGATATTAAAATTGTATGCCAGATAGCTCCCCATTTCTCTCTCTCTATAGATGACTTATAAGAAAGTTGCAAATTAGAATTTCGGGTTTTAGAACCTATGTTCATTATTTCATCGTTTTGTCTTTCCCTGCTAGATCGTAGTGTCGCATCCCTAGAGAGAACAATAGCAAATATGGCTATAATGTAACACGCGGCTCCGCGTTACAACCCAACGATGTTCGATTTTGACAAATACAGTGCTCTTTAATGTCAAATAATCTAACTCTGTTCTTACACAATATTTCTCTTAACTGTGATTTTAGAAACAATCTCTGTTAGTTTCAAGCAGTTTTAATTGAGATTTCTTGAACTGCAATTTTATTTGTAATTAATAGGGTTGTTTATTAAATATACAGAACCGCGCGCGATACGCATGGAACACGCGGTGGATTATTGTGTCACAGTGGATTTATTTCGCTCAGTTGGATTATTCGCAGTTTACGCGAGGGATTTACTGTTCACATTTAACTATGCCTATCCGAATTTCAGAGAATAATGGATTATTATAATGACATGAGTTAAAAACATAGCAAACAGTGAACTAATTATTTGTGAATTTTTGTCATTGAAGTCTTTACACGGATTACACACATTCATTTTCAGTGACAACTTTTAACAGTGACTATGTTCATATCATCATGTATTTTCAATCGGTTGCATATATTCATTTCAATTCAGACATTTGTGAAAGAATAATTGCTTGTGTGTAAGATACGCAAGTTTATTAATAGCGTTCATTTTACCACCGTCTAGTGCATGGACAATTTTGCTTTACTGTGACTTGTGCATGAAACATTCATCTTGGTGAATACTGTTTTAACTTTTGCCGTCTAGAGTACGGACAATTTAGTCTGACTGTGACTGGTGTTTAAGACATTCATTTGTGTTAAAATTTAATTTTATTGCCGTCTAGAGCACGGTCCGTTTTGTTCAAATGTGAATTTTGATTTTGCATTGCAACATTGGGTACAATATACGTATGATGATCCGACTTAGCCTTCTCACATCACCAATCGGAAAAATGTCGGGGACTAATCATAAGCACGGATCTCAACAGCCGCTACCAAACTAATGTAGGGAATGATAAATCTAGCAAAAGTCTCCTACATAAATGGTGCCCCGGTTCGTCGAACACACAGCCAGTAAAGCATTAATAAACATCTAGATTTTGAGAAATTCAAGCACTTTGGGTGAATGCCACGAAGGAAAGTAAATTCTAAGACACATATCACAGAAAAACACCCTCTCGGGATTATAATGCTCGAAGACAGCCACACGATGACGGGTGAGGACGATGTTACACTGCCATCTATTCTCGACAACACTCATACGCATAAGATGAGATCCAGTTCAGGAAATGCAGGAAGCCCGGTGGTGAGCCCAGCAACAGGCCGCACCAACACATGGACACAGTATAAAATATGTCAATTCGATCCAGACTACCTTGACGCGTGGGTCGACGATGTTACTTTATTGGCCAAGGTGTCCAATATAATAGACGAGGGCTCAATATTTTTGAGGGCTTGGGAGACGATCCCAATGTCTTTCAGACGCGGACTCAAAGATATACTGCATCAATACACTGAGGGCACATGTGCGCAGCCATGGCAGAGCCTGCAACGCGCCGTCAAGCAACGTTTGACACCAGATCGAGAAGACAGGCTTACAGAATTAATGAGCCAGATGTCCCTAGGTAGCCGCACGCCTTCTGAGCTATTTAGGGAGATGGAGCAGAAAGCCTTGGAATTCAACCTGCCCAAGGAAATCGTAATGCGACTGTTCATACAGAATCTCCCGCCGGCACTACAAGAGGTGGCCACGTTCCTGCGCGAATCCCTCGAAGTACAAGACGACGCTCTGCCGGCACGTCTAGACAAGTGGTGGAAGAAACACCACTACAGCTCACCTGCCCATATAAAATGCCACATCACCTCAAGACTGTTCGAATCACAACCCACCGCATCATCAGCCGGAACAAATGCCACTAATGAACGCCTCATCAGCCTGCTCGAGAACCTCACAGTAAGGCCAAATTTGGCCTCAGTCTATGCCGTCCATAATGGACGCGACCAGATCAGGCGTGACCAGCGTCGACCACCGTCCCGGAATAGCGCCAGGAGGTCGACGTCGAGAAACCGGGCCACAGTGCCACAGTGACCAGCCGAGTGGTGTCCGAATCATCGCAGCTAAGGCCACTCCCCACGTTATTGCCTCGGAAACGGCTGCACATTCCCGCGCACAGACGCGACGTTCAAGTGGGCGCGGTCACCCTCAACAACTCAGGAGGATCCGCCCATGGAAGGTTCGGAAAACTGGTGGGTTCAGCCTCCTCGGCTGCAGTAGAGGCTGAGCACCCCAAGATCGTTGGCCGCTCCACGTCTGATGGCTCGAAACACGTTGCTTTCGCGGTAGAGCGCAATCAAACTATTGTATTTACAGCGACGGCTCCAGTCAAGTCATGCTTCAAACGCCCAAATGCCAGCAACCAGTCCCATCGTCAATTGCCACTATCAACATCTTTTCTCATCCGTGACGCAACCTCTGGCAAATTATTTCTCATAGACACTGGAACAAATGTAAGCTTACTACGCCACAATTATTTCGAACCCACCCACCCAGTCGACACCAGCAGTCTGACCTGCGCCAGTGGCTCCAACATAGCGATGTTTGGGGTACGAGTACACACAATCTCGTTCTCCAACTCAAAAAGATGTTTCAATTATCCTTTCATTATTGCCAACACGACAAGAAACATCATTGGACGTGAATTTCTCGAACACTTCGACCTGACCATTCGTCCAAAAACACGAGAGATACGCACTGCAGACAATCAGTTGCTTACATCAGCGCTAAAACATACGACTCGCGCCGAAGCAGTCTCATCTATACAGCTTATTCTTCCAGTTCCTCATGTACCGCAACTGGGCGATGTTCTGAAACGTCATGAAGAAATTTTCAAACTTATCTACTTCATGCCCGATCTCAAGAGGAAGCGTGCCATCACAGCCCATCGTATCATCTTGTCGAAAC
Source organism: Eudiplozoon nipponicum (assembly GCA_029291075.1). NCBI lineage: Eukaryota > Metazoa > Platyhelminthes > Monogenea > Mazocraeidea > Diplozoidae > Eudiplozoon > Eudiplozoon nipponicum. Next base: position 7,838 of record JAQBSW010008744.1, read on the forward strand.
CACTTCCTCATCCTACACGAGCAAATCAATTGGCACCACACAAACATAAGGCTGCCGAGCAAGAATTCGCCATGCTACGTCAACAAGGCATCTGTACACGATCCAGCTCAGCTTTTGCGTTGCCTGTGGTAGTAGTACCAAAGAGTGAACCAGAAACATTCAGGGTGTGCGGGGATTATCGTATTCTCAATTCTTGCACACAGTCTGATTCGTAAATCATGCCAAATCCAGCCGACCTACTCAGATCTGCTATCGGTCATGCTGAGTATTCAAAACTTGACTGGGTAAAAGCATACTATCAAGTACCGATGGACAAAGACTCAGTATCATATACTGCACTCAGATTCACCGGAGGAGGCACGCACGAATATCACTATATGCCTTTCGGTCTCAAGAATGCCTCGCAAACATTCCAACGCGTTATGGACGGAATACTAGATGGTCTACCATTTGTAATTCCATATCTAGACGACATCCTGGTATTCTCCAACTCAATGACCAAACATATACGAAATATTGAGATCCTGTTCACACGCCTAGCAGACTATGGCCTCCGACTTCATGGCAACAAATGCGTCTGCACAGAAATCAATTGAATTCCTCGGTCATCAAATTTCCGAAGAAGGCATGACACCAATACCTACTAAGGTTCGTGCTATTCAAGATCTACAGCCTCCAACTACCGTTCGGGCATTACGAAGATTCTTGGGCAAGATCAACTACTATTTTCGATTTGCACCCTGCCTTGCCAAGATGTCGGCACCTATTCACAAATATCTCGTGCCAGAAAGCCGTTTCGTCAAGAAATCACAACCGATTCAGCTCAACATGGACGACGTGCAGGCTTACAAGGATACTAAAAGGGCCCTATGCAAAGTGACCATGCTACATTCCCCGGATTGGTCTCAGCCTTTTGAATTGATAACTGACGCATCCGAGGTTGCCATAGGCGCAGTAATTCAACAATACATCAATGGAATACACAAACCAATTGCCTTCTATTCGCAAAAACTAAAACCTCGCGAGACGCGATATGATACATTAGGAAAAGAATTACTCGCAATCTACCGGTCGATCCTACACTTCCACACCTATCTGGATGGCCGTAAGTTCAAGATCTACACAGACCATCTTCCTCTACTTCCGATGCTTAGAGGAAAGAAAGAGTATTTATATTCACGACGTGTCAACTCACAACTTACACGAATACACGAGTATGAATATGAAGTCACTCATGTCAAAGGATCAGAAAATGTGGTTGCAGACTCCCTAAGCCGTCCTGCAGATCTTTGTGCCTCAATATTATGTCCTTCACCTATAAGCACTCAGGAATTGCAAACAGCTCAGCCAGATGATCCATCACTTCGGAAATTTGATGTCAATCGACTGAAAACACTTGATTACGATGGAACTCTGCTGCAGTGTAAAATAACTGGCGTGGGCCCTCGGCCGTTTATACCTGAAAAACTCCGTCACAAGATCTTCGAAGTCTACCATTCAATGAGCCACACATCTGGCGAAGCATCAGTGGAAATTCTATCCAGAACGTATTTTTGGCCTGGCATGCGACGAGATGTCAAGAAGTGATCAAATCAATGTCTAGAATGTCAGAAATGCAAAGTGACGAGACACACCAATACGGCGCCAAAAGTCATTCAAGTGCCCAAAGTCCGGTTTACGCACATAAACGTTGATCTGGTAACCCTACCTGGCGTGAACAATATGCGATATCTACTGTCAATACGGGATCGCATCACTCGATGGTATGAGGCCATACCACTGCCAGACATGAAACAAGAAACTGTCAGTTATGCTTTAGAGCTCAATTGGTTTGCTCGGTTCGGTGCTCCAGCTAAAGTGACAACCGATCGTGGCGCACAGTTCCTCGGCAAAGAGTTCGCAGCCCTACTGCAATACTATGGTGTCAAACACTCCGTGACCGCGGCTCGCAATCCGAGAGCAAATGGTTTCGTCGAAAGGCCACACCGAGAACTGAAAGCGGCGCTCAAGACTAGCCAAGAAGAAAATTGGCTTGCGGCTTTACCGAAAGTACTCCTATCAATGCGTACAAGACCTCGTGAGCCGATCAAATGTAGTTCCGCTGAAATGGTATTTGGCGAATGTCTACGGCTGCCTGGCGAACTAGTCCGATCACGCTCTGAAACTGCAATAACGATGAACGATCCGACATTTCTGTATCCACTTCGCAGTTTTCTACAATATAACGCTCAGAATCGGCCGATCTGTCCTACACGTCAGCAACATGGTCCAATTTATAAACGCAAAGATTTTGATAGCTGCAAATGGTTCTTCGTCAACAACGATATGGATAACAGGATTCTAGCCAAACCGAAGCGCGGTCCTTATCGTGTGTTAGATCGACGTCAGAATTACATCATTTTGGAGATTAATGGCAAAGCTGAAGCGGTCTCCAAACACAGACTATCCCCGGCCGACGTTGATCCAAATGACCCGCTGTTCCGCGATGTAGACCTATCAGGCGGTGAAGAAACGATAACGCCACCCACAGACAGTCTTGCTGACAACGGACTGACGCCCGACATCTCATCAACAACCGAGCCAACTGAAGCCGTCACGCCGCCGCGAGAGATAGAGGAACCAGAATCAGTGTTGACAGAGCCAAAATCAGTCGTTACACGGTATGGCAGAGCAATAACACCTCCTGTAAGGTTAGCCCCATTCATTGTGTACTAATTTTCATTGTTGGGGGGTGTATGTAACACGCGGCTCCGCGTTACAACCCAAAGATGTTCGATTTTGACAAATACAGTGCTCTTTAAGGTCAAATAATCTAACTCTGTTCTAACACAATATTTCTCTTAACTGTGATTTTAGAAACAATCTCTGTTATTTTTTTTGAAATTCTGTTGCGGTATGTACACTTCAATCAATTCAATGCCGCGTTTTGCGTACGCGGGTAATAGTTGTACACGGGCAGTTACACAAAGATCCGATTCTTCACACTTTCCGATTTTGTTTTGTCTTTGATCGGGTTGAATTCTTCTTTGTTCAACTGGAAATGCGGTTCTATCACATCTTTGTTTACTGGCGACGTTTCGGTGCCTACTTTCCAGCACCATCCTCAGGCAACACAGTACAAACTTCCTAAATATATATATATATATATATATATATATATATATATATATATATATAAAGGTGTTACGATATTATATTTAGATATATATGTATATAGGTATAATGAATTATTTTAGTCATATGAGCAAATAGTCTTATGCAATTATTTGTATGAGTTGATTAACTTCGCATTGTGCTTACGATTAGTTTTTTGAAAAACGTTAGTTGTCCATACTATCTCTATCTTTCTCTCTTTAATCTTTCACCTAAGCGTCGCTATGACATTCACTCTCCATCCATCTACGTAACTTGCTGCTCCATATTTGAACTAATTTGTTGCTATGTGCGCAATACCTCATACACCATTGTATACATTAGAGTTGCCGGCTTTAAATAAAATAAAATATATGACATTCAAGGTTTTAGTTTTTTATCATTTTTGAATTTTGATTACCGTGACATAGTAGCAATACAGTTATAACAAATAACAAAAGGTTCGATACTGTCTCTCTCCCTACAATATTCTGCATACGAGATGAGATTATGTATACCGGGAATTTGAGATAGGTGAGGTAATGATTGGTCTGCTAATTATAAATAGTTATATATTGAGTTTAGTTACTGAGACAAATTCTATGATTAAAAATAATGTTGAGTCAATTATATATAAATAGAATGGTTTTGGAACGAGTTTACCACATTTGCTTAAATCTGCTATTGTGAAGTTTGTACTGTGTTGCCTGAGAATGGTGCTGGAAAGTAGGCACCGAAACGTCGCCAGTAAACAAAGATGTGATAGAACCGCATTTCCAGTTGAACAAAGAAGAATTCAACCCGATCAAAGACAAAACAAAATCGGAAAGTGTGAAGAATCGGATCTTTGTGTAACTGCTCGTTGTACAACTATTACCCGCGTACGCAAAACGCGGCATTGAATTGATTAAAGTGTACACACCGCAACAAAATTTCAAAAAATACTTGAGTATCAAATATGATGCAACAATCGTCACACTTATGAATCAGTACAAGCGGAAGAAGATGCAGATTGTTAGGCAAGTGGAAAATACCTCGTTCCTTAATAAATGTTTAAAATTTAATGTTATACCGAAATGTTTTAGGTTTAAACTTTCATTCGTTTTGGATAAAGTAGGAAATACTCTTAAACATGAGCTTTGTTTACATTTAATAAAAATATCGATTAATAAACTAAACAAACGTAAATTTGAACTGATTAGAGAGAAGACAAAAATAAGATCCATATTACTGGCGAGATTAGGTATGTTGGATTTCAAACATATTGAAGATTTCACAGACAAAACGAGGGATAATGAAATTAAAAAATTAGACAAAGGCATGAAAAAAAACTAGCAAAATTGGGAATTAATTGCCCTTTGAGAAATAAGAGAATTGATGGGGTCATGTCCAAACGTTTAGTTAATTTATCGAAAATGGATCTCAAGGAAGACCAAAAACAAATTCTTAATCTTGGAATTAATACTGCGATCCCTATTGATTACGTACCTAGGAATGAGATAATTACAGAAACAGTAAAGATTGCCCAGTTTCTCCCAGACAAAGATAAGACTAGGTTTGAATTGGATGTGTCCAAAGCGGTGTTAGAGCATAAAGAGGTGAGATGCAAGCAGAGTTATGATCTAAAACGCTTAAGAGCAGAATTATTATCCAATAAAGTAATATGCCTTAAGGCGGATAAAGGTGGTGCAACGGTACTTATGAACCGGTCAGATTATGAATTGAAAGTGTATGAACAATTAAATAATTTCGAGGTTTATAATAAAATAAATAAAGATCCATCTGATAAGTTACAAGGACAAGTTAAGACTATAATTAATAGAATGATTGAGTCGAAGGAATTAGAACCAGGACTTGGGAATTCATTAATACAACGTGACACAGTCCCTCCGAGAATTTATGGTCTAGTGAAGATTCATAAACAGGGGAATCCACTTAGATTAATCGTTAATGTACAAAACTCACCAACGTATAGATTGTCTAAATTTCTATGCAACAGAATTAGAAAATATACTTATTTCTTAGATTATACTTTAAAGAATACATATCATTTTATTGACATTATTAGTAGATATAATTTGAATGATAATGATAGAATGGCTAGCCTGGACGTTGTATCGATGTATACTAATGTCCCGGTACAAGCAGCATTAGAAAGTGTGAAGCGTTGTTTAACAGAGTTCCCAGAGATAATAGAAGGTAGTAAAATGATGTTAAGTAGTATTATGGAAATCTTTAATATTTGTATGTCCTCCACCTACTTTAGGTTCAGAAATGAATTTTATAAACAAGTTAAAGGTGTCCCTATGGGACAACCACTATCAGTCCCGGTTGCTAATATTTTTATGCACTATTTTGAAAAAAATCTGTTGTTAAAATCTCCTCTCAAGCCAAACTTGTATGTAAGATTCCTGGATGATATGTTTATAATTTGGAATCATGGTGATAATGAGTTAAATAAATTCCTCGAATTAGCCAACCAATTAGGTGAATTAAAGTTTACATTGGAGAAAGAGAATAATGATGAATTACCCTTTTTGGATGTGAAAATAAAACGGAATGGTTCCAGATTGGAAAGAGATATTTTTAGAAAAGAGACTTATTCAGGACTTCTTCTTAATTTCTTATCAAATCACCCATATGGAATGAAAATAGGCATTCTTAAATCCATGATATTAAGGAGTCTTAGAATAGTGGATAAAGAAAATAGAGAAAAGGAAATGAGGAGATTAAAAGAAATATTCGAACTAAATGGCTATCCGTCAAGTATAATAGATAGATTATTAGATGAGATGTTACAGAGATTTAATAATAATATAATAAACAAAGTAAAGAAGGAAACAGAACCAGATAGGCACAAAATTATGGTATTACCTGATTCAAAATTGAGCAGGAAAATTAGAATAATAGCAGCTAAATACAATATTAAAACAGTTTTAAGACAATCGCTTACTATAGGCAATAAACTACCTAACCAAAAAGAAAGAGTAGAACCACTCGAGACATCAGGAGTATATGCGATACCATGCAAAGAATGTAATCTCAGGTATATAGGCGAAACCATGCGACCTATAAAGGTTCGTAGAGGTGAACACAAGACAGCCTGCAAATATGGACACATTCAAAGATCAGACCTAGCTAGGCATTCGAAGGAAACGGGTCATGAAATAGACTGGGAAGGATGTAAACGCATCGCGTTATGCAACCGCAACAGATTAACTAGACTAATTAGAGAGTCAATTGAAATAAAATCAGGAAAAGGTGTAATGAATGTAACATCGGTAGAAAAATCATTGGGCCCAATATTTAATGAAGCATTTTCTACGGTCAGAAAACGGGAGGCTGCGGAACCTGAATTAAGTGGGAACCTAAGTAAAAAACCTCGATTACAGAGAACTGATTGCGAATGAACTGTACCAATATCAATTCCTATATACTTATCTTTCTCAATAATAATGTTCCAGAAGAGGGTATACAGATTTAGCAAGGGTTAGTAGATAGGACATTAGATAAGAGACTGTTGCTTATATTTTATATATTTATGTAAGGTAGGAATATATTAATAAATGAATAATACGTTAGCCCTAGAGAAGATATTCATTATTAACAGCTATAATGTATCCATTTAAGAGAAATTCAAAATGTGATAGATAGACGGATATATAGATAGGCCTATCGGTAGATAAATAGGTTATATATAATATATATATATATATATATAACGGACATTAATCATTTTATACATTACCATTAAAATTAAATATTTATTTAAGATGGTTAAAAAAAATAATAATAAAAAAATAAATATATATATATATATACATATATATATAATTATATATACAAGACATTTAACTCACACTGTTGCTTATATTTATATATATGTTTTTATACATATTTATATGTATTTTATATATTTATATAAGGTGTGAATAAATAAATATACAATTTGATTAATTGGTCAAAAAAACAGCAAGAAAAGAGAAAAATAATAATTTATTAGAAATATGCAAACGTATATATATATGTTGAGGCCCCTAACCTATTCGTGTCTGTAAGCCCCATAGATGCCAGATCGCTGGAAGTCCTAAAATTCACAGTAGAGTCTGATATGCTTATATTATTGCTTGTGTCATTTAAATTCAAGTCCGCTATGTCCTGCACTAACATGCATGTGTCCTCATACTTAATATCGGTATCCATGATCAAATGTTATAATAATTAAATTGACACTTACTTATGGCAATTGGAAGGTGAGAGTTGGAAAGCTATAGTCTCAGCAATAATCTGTTTTGATGTGTACGTGACCCACAAATAAAACAATTATACCTGTTCCAAGGCTCCTCCTCAGTGTTATATTATATCAGAACACAAGGCAAGTATTGGAAGATTATATTGTAAACTGTTGTTATCGTTTATAATGGAAAGAAATGTTAAAATGCAGCAGACCAAAATTTTAGAACCTGACAGGAAGCGAGATACTCAAAAACTGAAAATAGCGCACAATTTTAAAAATCAAGTATTTAAACAAAGAATGTTCTGGAAAATAAAAAGAAAAAATTCTTTTTAAATAAAGTTGTTACAATCAGCTATGGTGGTTTAAATTTATCATTCAAGGTCATTTTATATAAGGCGGAGGATTCAACATCCTCCACATACACCACCTTCTCAAAAAAACGTTTAGTAATAGACGTAATCATAGTTCTTCGGCTGACGATGTATTCTTCCAGAACGAGTTGTGCATACTGGCGCCCCTGACGTCGTCATCTCGCCCGGTATAACATTCGCTGGTTCTTCAAAATCATCTGGTATCGACAAATAGTTTTCATGCTGTGATTCAGTAGAATAAGATTTTGCTATGTTAGACAACGGTTCTTCAGAGTACTGCATTTCATTATGTGCCTGCATGATGGGATTGCACACCTCAGATTCGCCCATGGAACGGTCATTCGGCACATCTTTTAATTCGGTCACACCGTCAATCCAGATAAACTGGGGAATACAGCGATCCAAACGTAACACAATCCTCAATGCCATTTATTTCTATGAAGACATTCTTGTCAGTCATCCTCTTGACCTTGTATGGTCCTTTGTAAAATGGTGTTAGGCAATTCTTCCTATTCTCATTAGTTATATATACATGCGAAGCCGATTTTAAATCGGAGGACACATAGCATTTAGTTTTAGGTTTTCTAGTCTTGGTTGGGGCCAAACGACACATCTTGTCTCTAAGTGCTCCTACAAACCAATCTACATAACTAGAAGCCCAATCAAGACTACTTGGAGTTTCTATTAGAAGATCTCCAGGCAACCTTAATGGTTCTCCATAAACCAATTCTGCTATGGAAGTTCCTAATTGTGCCCTATATCTGTTGCGCATGGCGAGTAGTACTATAGGAAGATCGTGTATCCAGCTTGTTCCACTAGTACACCTTAATGCAGCTTTCAGTTCACGATGTAGCCTTTCTACCATCCCATTCGCTCGTGGGTTATACGCGCTAGTATGTATTATAGTGGTTCCCATGATGTTGAGGGATCTTACGAAAAGCTCTGACATAAATTGACTACCGCGATCACTAGTGACCTTTTCCGGAACACCATAACGCGATATCCAATTATGTAGAAACGCGAACAAAACTTCTTGCGCTGTCATGTCTTTTAAAATCGCCACTTCAAATTGACGACTAAATCTATCTACCATAGTCAGCAAGTATTTATTTCCGTTTACTTCAGGCATCTCAACAATGTCTATGTGTACGTGTCTGAACCGTCCAATTGGTATTCCAATGTTCTTTATCTCGGTTCTGGTATGTCTCCACACCTTACACGTTTGACACTTGGCACAGGCTCTTACCCATACCCGTATGTCTTTAGACATGTGCGGCCATACGTATCTGTCGTTGATCAATCGAATGGTGGCTTTAATGGATGGATGACCCATGTCATGCAACACTTGGATAATCTTGGCCCGTAACTCCAATGGCACATATGGTCGTGGTTGACTTCTAGATGTTTCGCATAACAACCACTTGCCACTTATGAGCTTACGAACATATCCTGGTCTTTTGGATAATACTAATGTAAAGGGATCCGATCCTTGCGCTTCCTCGATTTGACTAACGAAATCGTTCATTGATTCATCTAAATTTTTTAATGGACCTTGAAATATCAGCTCGACATCAGCTTCATTCGGTCGGCTAAGTGCATCGGCCACCACATTCTCCTTACCAGCAATATGAGACACAGTGAAATCGAACTCGGCTAACCGTGTTATTTGGGAATTTACTCTACGAGAGTAATTAAGCCTAGCTGTCTTACCAAGTATGCTAATCAATGGCTTATGATCGGTCAATAACTTAAACTTGTGACCATCTAAGTAATGCTCGAAGTGTATCACTGCTGCATACACTGCTAGAAGCTCTTTACCAAACGTATCATAACGTTTTTCTCGATCATTAAGCTTACGGCTATAAAACCCAATCGGTCTTACTACGTCCTGATCTCTTTGCTGTAGCACTGCCCCTAATGCAACATCTGAGGCATCTGTGATTAGTTCGAAAGGTTTTTCCCAATCTACAGGTGCTAATGTGGTTACGTCACTTAACATGTCCTTGGCCTTTTGGAAATTTTCTCGGTCTTCTTGACTCAAGTTTATAGGCCAAGACTTCTTGATCGTGCTCTTTTCACGAGTGAGATGGCTTGTTAACGATCCAAGAATTCCGGCTAGACCTGGAATGAATCGACGATAATAGCTGATCATACCCAAGAACCTTCGCAACTGGCGTACGGTTCGGGGTTCCGTTACGTCCTTAATAGCTTGGACCTTATCTTCCAAAGGTTTAATTCCGTCTTTGGAAAGTATATGCCCAAGGTATTTAACTGAAGAGCAACCTATATTACTCTTATTAGGTTTGACCACTAATCCATATTGTTCCAGCCTGGTCAAAACCGTTTCCAAATGCGTACGATGTTCATTTCGGGAGCGACTAAAAATAATTATGTCGTCTATATATACTCTCGCAAATGGACAATTCTGAAGGATTTCTTCAGCCAAACGCTGGAATGTCTGACTGGCATTTTTCAAACCAAAAGGCATTCGAAGAAATTCATGCGATCCCCCTCCTGGAAATCTGACTGCGGTGAGTGGTATCGAACTTTCTTTCATTGGTACCTGATAGTACGCTTTCTGGAGATCTAAAGTTGAATAAACCTCATATCCCATTATATCTCGGAGTAAGGTACTCTGGTTAGGGAGAGGATAAGAATCACCCTTCGTCACTGAGTTTAATAGACGATAATTCCCACAAACCCTCCATTGACCCGGTTCAGGTTTGGGAACTACCACTATTGGGGAAGCAAAATTGGAATTTGACCTTCTACAAATCCCCTCTTCGCGCAATTGGTGAAATTCTGACACAGCTACTTGTTGCTTGTGTTGTGCCAATGGTTGAGCCTTTGGTGAACAAGGCAACGGAGCCACCAATTCTATTTGGTGTTCTACTCCTGTCTTCAGACCTATCCTTTTGGCACTGAAAGGTTGAAACACTGCTAGGTGCTTCTCGATTATATCGGCAAAGTCATGTGCGACTGTTGGACGAGGTAAGAGGACTGTTCTAACTGCCGACACGTTAGACTCAGTATGTGTTGATGTCCCTACGCCTTCTGCGATAGTCCTAGCTATGGGGTCTAATGTCAGCTTAAAATGGGTCAAGAAATCCATGCCAATGATATGGTCCTTGACATCGGCTACTAGAAAATTCCATCGGAAGGAAGATTTCTGGCCTAATGTTACCGACATTTCTTTCATCCCTTTTACTTCAATTGGACTACCGTTAGCGGCCCATAGTTGATAATCAAATGTGGGGCAATCTGCTTCCACCACGTCTGACCTAACTATGCTTACCTCAGCACCCGTGTCTATGAGAAATTCTAATCCAGATAATTCATCCTTAATAATGAACTTGTTGCTGGACAATCCGGCAATGTTTCCAAGATCCCCGCTTAGTGAGAATCGGACTCTCTTGCCTTTTATCTCGGTGCTATTTGTACTAGTCGCCTCTTTTGCTTTGAGTATGCCTTTTAAAGGCATATCTGGGAGCCTTTGCAATGGAACCCCCCTACGGCTCCTACTAGCGGGGGTTGTTCCCTTTTCCCGGTGACGGATTCCTCTCAACCGGTTTTGTGCTTCCTTTCCATGTGGGTCCACCTAATCGCGGGTAAATACAATTTTCGCCTTGGCACTTCGCACTGCGTCCGTATTCGCAATGTGCCTTACACCATCCGCGTGGCCCTTCGAAGCGTTGACGCGAGTGACTCCCTCGACGTCTATTATACCTATCCTGACTCTGAAGTTGTGCAATATCACTACGCAAGCTAGCAACTTCTCTACATAAGAAACGCAAAGTTTCTTGTATAGCCAGGTGGTTTTCGGTATCTGCCCTGACTGGCTGCATCGTTACAGAATCTGCCATTACAGCATGTACTTGTGGTTCTTGCTGTTTATACACGCCGTCTAACCCTCTGAGTTTTGTTGGCCAATCTATGTTCATTGTGTCAAATACTTCCATTGTTGTTCTGAGCCTAATTGGTAGCTCAGCTGTAAAAATGGAGTTGACTACATCTCTAGATATATTCAACCTGGAAGCTTTTGTGCAAAGGCGTTCGTAAAATTCGGACGGTAGTTGACGCCCCATTTTTTCTAAGCGTAATAATTTGCACATTTGCGCTGATCTTCCAGGCTGATATCTCTGTTGAATTTCTGCCATTAATAACTCAAATGCATTATACGGCTTTTCTTCTACAGTTCTGTCTCTGAAATTTTCCAAAGCATTTCGGAAATTTTCAGGCAATGCCATCCATGCTGCAACAAATTTCTCCATAGGGTTCACGATATTATAAGCACTAAATATCATTTGGGCATCTCCCACCCAACTTGAATGTTTTTCTGACTTATACTGTGGTAGACTTAATATTTTTGTACTGGCGTGGTCGCCAAATTTTGTTGAGGCCCCTAACCTATTCGTGTCTGTAAGCCCCATAGATGCCAGATCGCTGGAAGTCCTAAAATTCACAGTAGAGTCTGATATGCTTATATTATTGCTTGTGTCATTTAAATTCAAGTCCGCTATGTCCTGCACTAACATGCATGTGTCCTCATACTTAATATCGGTATCCATGATCAAATGTTATAATAATTAAATTGACACTTACTTATGGCAATTGGAAGGTGAGAGTTGGAAAGCTATAGTCTCAGCAATAATCTGTTTTGATGTGTACGTGACCCACAAATAAAACAATTATACCTGTTCCAAGGCTCCTCCTCAGTGTTATATTATATCAGAACACAAGGCAAGTATTGGAAGATTATATTGTAAAATGTTGTAATCGTTTATAATGGAAAGAAATGTTATAAATATATAGTAAGAATAGAAATTATTCATGTTTAACAATTAACAATGGTCCTTCTTCTATATATATATATATATATATATATATATATATATATATATATATATATATATATATAAAGGTGTTACGATATTATATTTAGATATATATGTATATAGATATAATGAATTATTTTAGTCATATGAGCAAATAGTCTTATGCAATTATTTCTATGAGTTGATTAACTTCGCATTGTGCTTACGATTAGTTTTGAAAAACGTTAGTTGTCCATACTATCTCTATCTTTCTCTCTTTAATCTTTCACCTAAGCGTCGTTATGACATTCACTCTCCATCCATCTACGTAACTTGCTGCTCCATATTTGAACCAATTTGTTGCTATGTGCGCAATACCTCATACACCATTGTATACATTAGAGTTCCCGGCTTTAAATAAAATACAATATATGACATTCAAGGTTTTAGTTTTTTATCATTTTTGAATTTTGATTACCGTGACATAGTAGCAATACAGTTATAACAAATAACAAAAGGTTCGATACTGTCTCTCTCCCCTACAATATTCTGCATACGAGATGAGATTACGTATACCGGGAATTTGAGATAGGTGAGGTAATGATTGGTCTGCTAATTATAAATAGTTATATATTGAGTTTAGTTACTGAGACAAATTCTATGATTAAAAATAGTGTTGAGTCAATTATATATAAATAGAATGGTTTTGGAACGAGGTTACCACATTTGCTTAAATCTGCTATTGTGAAGTTTGTACGGTGTGTTGCCTGAGGATGGTGCTGGAAAGTAGGCACCGAAACGTCGCCAGTAAACAAAGATGTGATAGAACCGCATTTCCAGTTGAACAAAGAAGAATTCAACCCGATCAAAGACAAAACAAAATCGGAAAGTGTGAAGAATCGGATCTTTGTGTAACTGCCCGTGTACAACTATTACCCGCGTACGCAAAACGCGGCATTGAATTGAATCTCTGTTAGTTTCAAGCAATTTTAATTGAGATTTCTTGAACTGCAATTTTATTTGTAATTAATAGGGTTGTTTATTAAATATACAGAACCGCGCGCGATACGCATGGAACACGCGGTGGATTATTGTGTCACAGTGGATTTATTTCGCTCAGTTGGATTATTTGCAGTTTACGCGAGGTATTGACTGTTCACATTTAATTATGCCTATTAAAATTTCCGAGAATAATAGATTATTATAATGACATAAGTTTAAAACATAGCAAATCGTGAACTAATTATTTGTGAATTTTTGTGATTGAAGTCTTTTCACGGATTCCGTACTTTTATTCTCAGTGACAACTTTTAACAGTAACTATGTTCATATCATCATGTATTGTGAATCGGTTGCATATATTCATTTCAAATCAGACATTTGTGAAAGAATAATTGCTTGTGTGTAAGATACGCAAGTTTATTAATAGCGTTTATTTTACCACCGTCTAGTGCATGGACAATTTTGCTTTACTGTGACTTGTGCATGAAACATTCAATTGGTGAATACTGTTTCAACTTTTTGCCGTCTAGAGTACGAACAATTTAGTCTGACTTTGACTGTTGTTTAAGACATTCATTTGTGTTAAAATTTAATTTTATTGCCGTCTAGAGCACGGTCCGTTTTGTTCAAATGTGAATTTTGATTTTGCATTGCAACATTGGCTACAATATAAGTATGATGATCCGACTAAGCCTTCTCACATCACCAATCGTAAAAAGGTTGGGGACTAATCATAAGCACAGATCTCAATAGCCGCTACCAAATTAATGTAGGGAATGATAAATCTCGCAAAAGTCTCCTACACTGCTTTAAATCAAGTTTGCGAGCTTGAAGTTAACACCAACCTCATTGTATTTAACCAGTCTACGAACAACATAACAAAACTACCGCCAGCTGCAACGCACTGACGCGGATCGACCTTCCATGATCATCATCAGAGTACGACGGCAAACTGACTATCGAGGATCAAACCGCATTGAATATATATGGAAATCAAATTTAGATATGCGGCTCTCACCTCTAGCAGTCTTGCATACATTGAACTTGACTGGAAATGTCGGCTGCACAATTTCTATGCAGCTTTTGCCACATATACATATATAGACAATACAATTAAACAATAATTGATTGTGCGGGTGGTGGTAACAATGCTTTAAATCAAGTTTGCGAGCTTGAAGTAAACACCAACCCCATTGTATTTAACCAGTCTACGAACAACATAACAAAACTACCGCCAGCTGCAACGCACTGACGCGTTTCGACCTTCCATGATCATCATCAGAGTACGACGGCAAACTGACTATCGAGGATCAAACCGCATTGAATATATATGGAAATCAAATTTAGATATGCGGCTCTCACCTCTAGCAGTCTCGCATACATTGAACTTGACTGGAAATGTCGGCTGCACAATTTCTATGCAGTCACGAACATTAACTGTTTGCAGCTTTCGCCACATATACATATATAGACAATACAATTTAAACAATAATTGATTGCGCGGGTGGTGGTAACAATGCTTTAAATCAAGTTTGCGAGCTTGAAGTAAACACCGATCCCATTGTATTTAACCAGTCTTCGAACAACAGAACAAAACTACCGCCAGCCGCAACGCACTGACGCGTTTCGACCTTCCATGATCATCATCAGAGTACGACGGCAAACTGACTATCGAAGATGAAACCGCATTGAATATATATGGAAATCAAATTTAGATACGCGGCTCTCACCTCTAGCAGTCTCGCATACATTGAACTTGACTGGAAATGTCGGCTGCACAATTTCTATGCAGTCACGACCATTAACTGTTTGCAGCTTTCGCCACATATACATATATAGGCAATACAATTAAACAATAATTGATTGCGCGGGTGGTGGTAACAATTCTTTAAATCAAGTTTGCGAGCTTGAAGTAAACACCAATCCCATTGTATTTAACCAGTCGTCGAACAACATAACAAAACTACCGCCAGCCGCAACGCACTGACGCGTTTCGACCTTCCATGATCATCATCAGAGTACGACGGCAAACTGACTATCGAGGATCAAACCGCATTGAATATATATGGAAATCAAATTTAGATATGCGGCTCTCACCTCTAGCAGTCTTGCATACATTGAACTTGACTGGAAATGTCGACTGCACAATTTCTATGCAGTCACGAACATTAACTGTTTGCAGCTTTCGCCACATATACATATATAGACAATACAATTTAACAATAATTGATTGCGCGGGTGGTGGTAACAATGCTTTAAATCAAGTTTGCGAGCTTGAAGTAAACACCAACCCATTGTATTTAACCAGTCTACGAACAACATAACAAAACTACCGCCAGCTGCAACGCACTGACGCGTTTCGACCTTCCATGATCATCATCAGAGTACGACGGCAAACTGACTATCGAGGATCAAACCGCATTGAATATATATCGAAATCAAATTTAGATATGCGGCTCTCACCTCTAGCAGTCTCGCATACATTGAACTTGACTGGAAATGTCGGCTGCACAATTTCTATGCAGTCACGAACATTAACTAGTTTGCAGCTTTCGCCACATATACATATATAGGCAATACAATTTAAACAATAATTGATTGCGCGGGTGGTGGTAACAATTCTTTAAATCAAGTTTGCGAGCTTGAAGTAAACACCAATCCCATTGTATTTAACCAGTCGTCGAACAACATAACAAAACTACCGCCAGCCGCAACGCACTGACGCGTTTCGACCTTCCATGATCATCATCAGAGTACGACGGCAAACTGACTATCGAGGATCAAACCGCATTGAATATATATGGAAATCAAATTTAGATATGCGGCTCTCACCTCTAGCAGTCTTGCATACATTGAACTTGACTGGAAATGTCGGCTGCACAATTTCTATGCAGTCACGAACATTAACTGTTTGCAGCTTTCGCCACATATACATATATAGACAATACAATTAAACAATAATTGATTGCGCGGGTGGTGGTAACAATGCTTTAAATCAAGTTTGCGAGCTTGAAGTAAACACCAATCCCATTGTATTTAACCAGTCGTCGAACAACATAACAAAACTACCGCCAGCCGCAACGCACTGACGCGTTTCGACCTTCCATGATCATCATCAGAGTACGACGGCAAACTGACTATCGAGGATCAAACCGCATTGAATATATATGGAAATCAAATTTAGATATGCGGCTCTCACCTCTAGCAGTCTTGCATACATTGAACTTGACTGGAAATGTCGGCTGCACAATTTCTATGCAGTCACGAACATTAACTGTTAGTAGCTTTCGCCACATATACATATATAGACAATACAATTTAACAATAATTGATTGCGCGGGTGGTGGTATCAATGCTTTAAATCAAGTTTGCGAGCTTGAAGTAAACACCAACCCCATTGTATTTAACCAGTCTACGAACAACATAACAAAACTACCGCCAGCTGCAAGGCACTGACGCGTTTCGACCTTCCATGATCATCATCAGAGTACGACGGCAAACTGACTATCGAGGATCAAACCGCATTGAAAATATATGGAAATCAAATTTAGATATGCGGCTCTCACCTCTAGCAGTCTTGCATACATTGAACTTGACTGGAAATGTCGGCTGCACAATTTCTATGCAGTCACGAACATTAACTGTTTGCAGCTTTCGCCACATATACATATATAGACAATACAATTTAACAATAATTGATTGCGCGGCTGGTGGTAACAATGCTTTAAATCAAGTTTGCGAGCTTGAAGTAAACACCAACCCATTGTATTTAACCAGTCTACGAACAACATAACAAAACTACCGCCAGCTGCAACGCACTGACGCGTTTCGACCTTCCATGATCATCATCAGAGTACGACGGCAAACTGACTATCGAGGATCAAACCGCATTGAATATATATGGAAATCAAATTTAGATATGCGGCTCTCACCTCTAGCAGTCTTGCATACATTGAACTTGACTGGAAATGTCGGCTGCACAATTTCTATGCAGTCACGAACATTAACTGTTTGCAGCTTTCGCCACATATACATATATAGGCAATACAATTTAACAATAATTGATTGCGCGGGTGGTGGTAAAAATGCTTTAAATCAAGTTTGCGAGCTTGAAGTAAACACCAACCCCATTGTATTTAACCAGTCTACGAACAACATAACAAAACTACCGCCAGCTGCAACGCACTGACGCGTTTCGACCTTCCATGATCATCATCAGAGTACGACGGCAAACTGACTATCGAGGATCAAACCGCATTGAATATATATGGAAATCAAATTTAGATATGCGGCTCTCACATCTACCAGTCTCGCATACATTGAACTTGACTGGAAATGTCGGCTGTACAATTTCTATGCAGTCACGAACATTAACTATTTTGCAGCTTTCGCCACATATACATATATAGACAATACAATTAAACAATAATTGATTGCGCGGGTGGTGGTAACAATGCTTTAAATCAAGTTTGCGGGCTTGAAGTAAACACCAACCCCATTGTATTTAACCAGTCTACGAACAACATAACAAAACTACCGCCAGCTGCAACGCACTGACGCGTTTCGACCTTCCATGATCATCATCAGAGTACGACGGCAAACTGACTATCGAGGATCAAACCGCATTGAATATATATGGAAATCAAATTTAGATATGCGGCTCTCACCTCTAGCAGTCTTGCATACATTGAACTTGACTGGAAATGTCGGCTGCACAATTTCTATGCAGTCACGAACATTAACTTTTTGCAGCTTTCGCCACATATACATATATAGGCAATACAATTTAAACAATAATTGATTGCGCGCGTGGTGGTAACAATTCTTTAAATCAAGTTTGCGAGCTTGAAGTAAACACCAATCCCATTGTATTTAACCAGTCGTCGAACAACATAACAAAACTACCGCCAGCCGCAACGCACTGACGCGTTTCGACCTTCCATGATCATCATCAGAGTACGACGGCAAACTGACTATCGAGGATCAAACCGCATTGAATATATATGGAAATCAAATTTAGATATGCGGCTCTCACCTCTAGCGGTCTCGCATACATTGAATTTGACTGGAAATGTCGGCTGCACAATTTCTATGCAGTCACGAACATTAACTTTTTGCAGCTTTCGCCACATATACATATATAGAAAATACAATTAAACAATAATTGATTGCGCGGGTGGTGGTAACAATGCTTTAAATCAAGTTTGCGGGCTTGAAGTAAACACCAACCCCATTGTATTTAACCAGTCTACGAACAACATAACAAAACTACCGCCAGCTGCAACGCACTGACGCGTTTCGACCTTCCATGATCATCATCAGAGTACGACGGCAAACTGACTATCGAGGATCAAACCGCATTGAATATATATGGAAATCAAAATTTAGATATGCGGCTCTCACCTCTAGCAGTCTTGCATACATTGAACTTGACTGGAAATGTCGGCTGCACAATTTCTATGCAGTCACGAACATTAACTGTTTGCAGCTTTCGCCACATATACATATATAAACAATACAATTAAACAATAATTGATTGCGCGGGTGGTGGTAACAATGCTTTAAATCAAGTTTGCGAGCTTGAAGTAAACACCAAACCCATTGTATTTAACCAGTCGTCGAACAACATAACAAAACTACCGCCAGCCGCAACGCACTGACGCGATTCGACCTTCCTTGATCATCATCAGAGTACGACGGCAAACTGACTATCGAGGATCAAACCGCATTGGATATATATGGAAATCAAATTTAGATATGCGGCTCTCACCTCTAGCAGTCTCGCATACATTGAACTTGACTGGAAATGTCGGCTGCACAATTTCTATGCAGTCACGAACATTAACTATTTGCAGCTTTCGCCACATATACATATATAGACAATACATTTAAACAATAATTGATTGCGCGGGTGGTGGTAACAATGCTTTAAATCAAGTTTGCGAGCTTGAAGTAAACACCAATCCCATTGTATTTAACCAGTCTACGAACAACATAACAAAACTACCGCCAGCTGCAACGCACTGACGCGTTTCGACCTTCCATGATCATCATCAGAGTACGACGGCAAACTGACTATCGAGGATCAAACCGCATTGAATATATATGGAAATCAAATTTAGATATGCGGGTCTCACCTGTAGCAGTCTTGCATACATTGAATTTGACTGGAAATGTCGGCTGCACAATTTCTATGCAGTCAGGACCATTAACTATTTGCAGCTTTCGCCATATATACATATATAGACAATACAATTAATCAATACATGATTGCGCGGGTGCTTGTAACACTGCTTTATATCAAGTTTGCAAGCTTGAAGTAAACACCAACCCCATTGTATTTAACCAGTCTACGAACAACATAGCAAAACTACCGCCAGCTGCAACGCACTGACGCGTTCCGACCTTTCATAATCATCAACAGAGTACGACGGCAAACTGTCTATCGAGGACCAAACCGCATTGGATATATATGGAAATCAAATTTATATATGCGTCTCTCACCTATAGCAGTCTTGCATACATTGGATTTGACGGGAAATATCGGCTGCAAAATTTCTATGCAGTCACGAACATTAACTATTTGCAGCTTTCGCCACATATACATATATAGAGAATACAATTAGTCAATAATTGATTGCGCGTGTGGTGGTAACAATGATTTATATCAAGTTTGCGGACTTGAAGTAAACACCAACCCCATTGTATTTAACCAGTCTACGAACAACATTAAAATACTACCGTCAGCTGCATCGCACTGACGCGCTTCGACCTTCCACGACCATCATCAGAGTACGACGGCAAACTGACTATCGAGGAAAAAACCGCATTTAATATATATGGAAATCAAATTTAGATATGCGTCTCTCACATCTAGCAGTCTTGCATATATTGAACTTGACTGGAAATGTCGGCTGCACAATTTCTATGCAGTCACGAACATTAATTTTTTGCAGCTTTCGCCACATGTACATATATAGACAATACAATTAAACAATAATTGATTGCGCGGGTGGTAGTAACAATGCTTTAAATCAATTTTGCGAGCTTGAAGTAAACACCAACCCCATTGTATTTAACTAGTCCACGAACAACATAACAAAACTACCGCGAGCTGCAACGCACCGACGCCTTTCGAGCTTCCATGATCATCATCAGAGTACGACGGCAAACTGATAATCGAGGACCAAACCGCATTGAATATATATGGAAATCAAATTTAGATATGCGGCTCTCACCTCTAGCAGTCTCGCATACATTGAACTTGACTGGAAATGTCGGCTGCACAATTTCTATGCAGTCACGAACATTAACTGTTTGCGGATTTTGCCACATATACATATATATACAATACAACTAGACAATAATTGATTGCGCGTGTAGTGGTAACAAATATTTAAATCAAGTTTGCGAGCTTTAAGTAAACACCAACCCCATTGTATTTAACCAGTTATCGTACAACATAGCAAAACTAACGCCAGCCGCATCGCACTGACGCCTTTCGAACTTCCATGATCATCGTCAGTGTCCGACGGCAAACTGACTATCGAGGATCAAACCGCATTGAATATATATGGAAATCAAATTTATATATATGCGGCTCTCACATCTAGCAATCTTGCATACATTGAACTTGACTGGAAATGTCGGCTGCACAATTTCTATGCGATAACGAACATTAACTTTTTGCAGCTTTCGCCACATATACATATAGACAATACATTTAGTCAATAATTGATTGCGCGTGTGGTGGTAACAATGATTTAAATGAAGTTTGCGAGCTTGAAGTAAACACCAACCACATTCTATTTAATCAGACTACGAACAACATAGCATAACTACCGCCAACTGCAAGGCATCAACGGGTTTCGAACTTCCATGATCATCATCAGAGTACGATGGCAAACTGATTATCGAGGATCAAAGCGCATTGAATATGTATGGAAATCAAATTAAGATATGCGGCCCTCACCTCTGGCAGTCTTGCATACAGAGAATTTGATTGGAAATGTCGGCTGCACAATTTCTATGCAGTCCGGAAAATTAAATGTCTGCAGCTTTCGCTACATATACATATTTAGACAATACAATTAAACAATAATTGATTGCGCGGGTGTTGGTAGCAATGCTTTAAATCAAGTTTGCGAGCTTCAAGTAAACACCAACCCCATTGTATTTAACCAGTCTACGAACAACTTAGCAACTAAACAATAATTGATTGCGCGGGTGGTGGTAACACTGCTTTAAATCAAGTTTGCGAGCTTGAAGTAAACACCAACCCCATTATATTTAACCAGTCTACGAACAACTTAACGAAACTGCCGGCAGGTGCAACGCACTGACGCGTTTCGACCTTCTATAATCAACAACAGATTACGACGCTAAACTGCATATCGAAGATCAAACCGCATTGAATATATATGGAAATCAAATTTAGATATGCGTCTCTCACCTCTAGCAGTCTTGCATACATTGAACTTGACTGGAAACGTCGGCTGCACAATTTCTATGCAGTCACGAACATTAACTGTTTGCAGCTTTCGCCACATATACATATATAGGCAATACAATTTAAACAACAATTGATTGCGCGGGTGGTGGTAACAATTCTTTAAATCAAGTTTGCGTGCTTGAAGTAAACACCAATCCCATTGTATTTAACCAGTCGTCGAACAACATAACAAAAACTACCGCCAGCCGCAACGCACCGACGCGTTTCGACCTTCCATGATCATCATCAGAGTACGACGGCAAACTGACTATCGAGGATCAAACCGCATTGAATATATATGGAAATCAAATTTAGATATGCGGCTCTCACCTCTAGCGGTCTCGCATACATTGAATTTGACTGGAAATGTCGGCTGCACAATTTCTATGCAGTCACGAACATTAACTATTTGCAGCTTTCGCCACATATACATATATAGACAATACAATTAAACAATAATTGATTGCGCGGGTGGTGGTAACAATGCTTTAAATCAAGTTTGCGGGCTTGAAGTAAACACCAACCCCATTGTATTTAACCAGTCTACGAACAACATAACAAAACTACCGCCAGCTGCAACGCACTGACGCGTTTCGACCTTCAATGATCATCATCAGAGTACGACGGCAAACTGACTATCGAGGATCAAACCGCATTGAATATATATGGAAATCAAATTTAGATATGCGGCTCTCACCTCTAGCAATCTTGCATACATTGAACTTGACTGGAAATGTCGGCTGCACAATTTCTATGCAGTCACGAACATTAACTATTTTGCAGCTTTCGCCACATATACATATATAGACAATACAATTAAACAAAAATTGATTGCGCGGGTGGTGGTAACAATGCTTTAAATCAAGTTTGCGAGCTTGAAGTAAACACCAACCCCATTGTATTTAACCAGTCTACGAACGACATAACAAAACTACCGCCAGCTGCAACGCACTGACGCGTTTCGACCTTCCATGATCATCATCAGAGTACGACGGCAAACTGACTATCAAGGATCAAACCGCATTGAATATATATGGAAATCAAATTTAGATATGCGGCTCTCACCTCTAGGAGTCCTGAATACATTGAATTTGACTTGAAATGTCGGCAGCACAATTTTTAGGCATTCACGAAAATTAACTATTTGC
Source organism: Eudiplozoon nipponicum (assembly GCA_029291075.1). Taxonomy (NCBI): domain Eukaryota; kingdom Metazoa; phylum Platyhelminthes; class Monogenea; order Mazocraeidea; family Diplozoidae; genus Eudiplozoon; species Eudiplozoon nipponicum. The sequence goes on from JAQBSW010008744.1 coordinate 31,033, forward strand.
AGATTTCGCCACATATACATATGTAGACAATACAATTAAACAATAATTCATTGCGCGGGTGGTGGTAACAATGCTTTAAATCAAGTTTGCATATTTGAAGTAAATACCAATCCCATTGCATTTAATCAGTCTACGAAAAACATAACAAAACTACCGCCGGCTGCAACGCACTGACGCGTTTCAAACTTCCATGATCATCATAAGAGTACGACGGCAAACTAACTACCGAGGATAAATCCGCATTGAAAATATATGGAAATCAAATTTAGATATGCGGCTCTCACCTCTAGCAGTCTGGCATATATTGAACTTGACTGGAAATGTCGGCTGCACAATTTCTATGCAGTCACGAACATTAACTGTTTGCAGCTTTCGCCACATATACATATATAGACAATACAATTAAACAATAATTGATTGCGCGGGTGGTGGTAACAATGCTTTAAATCAAGTTTGCGGGCTTGAAGTAAACACCAACACCATTGTATTTAACCAGTCTACGAACAACATAACAAAACTACCGCCAGCTGCAACGCACTGACGCGTTTCGACCTTCCATGATCATCATCAGAGTACGACGGCAAACTGACTATCGAGGATCAAACCGCATTGAATATATATGGAAATCAAATTTAGATATGCGGCTCTCACCTCTAGCAGTCTTGCATACATTGAACTTGACTGGAAATGTCGGCTGCACAATTTCTATGCAGTCACGAACATTAACTATTTTGCAGCTTTCGCCACATATACATATATAGACAATACAATTAAACAATAATTGATTGCGCGGGTGGTGGTAACAATGCTTTAAATCAAGTTTGCGGGCTTGAAGTAAACACCAACCCCATTGTATTTAACCAGTCTACGAACAACATAACAAAACTACCGCCAGCTGCAACGCACTGACGCGTTTCGACCTTCCATGATCATCATCAGAGTACGACGGCAAACTGACTATCGAGGATCAAACCGCATTGAATATATATGGAAATCAAATTTAGATATGCGGCTCTCACCTCTAGCAGTCTTGCATACATTGAACTTGACTGGAAATGTCGACTGCGCAATTTCTATGCAGTCACGAACATTAACTTGTTTGCAGCTTTCGCCACATATACATATATAGCAATACAATTAAACAATAATTGATTGCGCGGGTGGTGGTAACAATGCTTTAAATCAAGTTTGCGAGCTTGAAGTAAACACCAATCCCATTGTATTTAACCAGTCGTCGAACAACATAACAAAACTACCGCCAGCCGCAACGCACTGACGCGTTTCGACCTTCCATGATCATCATCAGAGTACGACGGCAAACTGACTATCGAGGATCAAACCGCATTGAATATATATGGAAATCAAATTTAGATATGCGGCTCTCA
>JAQBSW010008745.1:0-32417 GCA_029291075.1 Eudiplozoon nipponicum
GTATCACGTCAAAAACACAATCAGACCTTGCAACTCGAAGTAGGTGCTCTCTCCATTTCTTTAGTGTTTTTCTTAGTAAAGTCGCACGCCACTTCTTTCTCGCCGGGGCGTTTCAAATTGGCGACCGCGCCAGGAGCGGAGTGCATTACTAGTGCTATAACATGTTTTGATAATACAAAGCATTACGAAAACACATAAACTAAATAAATGTTTTTTTGGACGTTAATCCTGGTTGTATATTAAAAATGGACGGTAGCACATCTAATACGCGGTATTCATCACAGGTTCATCCTCTCTTGTGAATATTTCTGAGACACAACCTTATGTGGTTCAGTAAAAAATTTCTCGTCTACGTGCTTTTGTAAAATTTTCTATGTTCAATTTGTGTGCAGGCAGTGGAAGCAGATTTTGGTAACTGCTTCATTATTGGCTTTTAAAATTTACAGGGCACGTATGCTATAAATATTTATTTTACATATATTTACGTCAATTTATGCATTTTTATTTCGCTTCTTTTTGGTTTTCTATATAAATTTATGCATTTAACATCCCGTACGATTATAAGAATGTCCGGTTTAAATTTACGTGTCGATGTTCCTGTATGGGATAGAGACTGTGGATTATTCTTTATGCACATAGAATCCGCGTTTTACCAGTTCCCGTATTATGGTAGTCATCAGAAAATATCAAAGGTTTTCGCAAAACATCCTTCGAAGATGCAACGAAGTACTCATCCCAAGCTTTAGGCGATTAGAAAGCTACCATATCCCACTTTGGGCCCTGTAGATAAAGTGGAATATTTGCAGGGTCCCACAGAAACGGATCAGATAATAAACAAACAAGCGCAGTTAGATATGCTAAATCCTGGGCCCATAGAAATTTTAAGGCAACTACAGAAACGTTGGCATAAAGCATATATTTCTGATTATGAACCTTAGATTGTGTTTATTAACAATCTTTCTCAGAGATTAAAATTGTTTTTCAGACAGCTCCCCAAATCTCTATCAATAAATGAATTATCCAAAAGATGCGAATTAGAACATAAGTTAATTAAGTCCTGTATCGCTGGATGATAGGATCTCATCGAAGACTATTTGAAGAGAGAATCATTAGACCATCAAAATGTTTATGGGCATCACCATTGAACTTGGTCTCTAAATCAAAGAGATCATACAGAGCATTCAATGCATAACCTATTCTAAATATAGACACCTTGCTTGAAAAGCTCAGCGATAGAATTACTATGCAGTGTTTGACCTCAGAAAAGCCTACCACCACATTTAGGTAGCACAATAATATATTGAAAAACTGCGGCCATCAATCCTTTTAGTCGTTTTGAATAGCTTTACATGTATTTTGGTCTCATATGTGCCACTCATACATTTCAGAGGTTCATGGACGACATACATCTCAATCACGCGCTAATTTTATATCATATCTTGATGACAATTATTTTTAGTCCATCATCTTTGGCAGCAGCAGATTTGTTTTCCTACAGATCATTCACCATTAGTTAGTGTACTTCGAAATGCGAATACAACCTCGCAAAATACCCTGCAAGAGTAAAAAGACACCTGTCACGTCTGAGTGAATGGCGCTTTGGTATCTTTCATGTTAAGGCCAGACTTCTCGCTCCAACCGCGTCCCCTTTCGCCATTTACTGTCAACTTGGCGACTCTCAGTGAACATGCACTAATGCCATCCATCCAGCAAACATAACAGCGCGATGACACTCATATCCATATATCAGTAGCTCGATTACCCATCAAATTCTTCTAATCTGATCTATTTAAAACTACATTGCAGCTCATGGAATGCACTTTATGCCAAACGACTGCTCACTACACCCAATCCAACAAAATGGACGAAAGGTCGCCTAAAGAACTCAAATCAGCTTTAGCATCCTCGTTTGTTAATTTCAACTAGGTCGATGTGTGACTGGATACGCAAATCGTTTAGAACGTCAGCGTCAAAACGCTTGTATGGCATGGACCTACGTCTGCCTAGTCAGCTCCGACGTTTACTGCACGCAGAGGAGCACCCACAAGTCGAAGCTTCTAGCCTTTGTGTTCTTTTCAGTAACATATCTCCCAAACAGCCGAGAAATACTCCTCGGTAAGTACTCGTTTACCCGCAACTCTACAGCTGCCAGAAAGTACTTGTACGGAATGACGCCGTTGTTACGCCATTGCATCCCAACTATCGCGGTCCTTACGAGATTTTGTTTATATAGCAGAAATACTTCATTATGCTGCAAGATGCGATACCTACATCCATATGCATAGCAGGTTTAAATTTTCTAACTTGCTGCCTGAACCTGGCGACATCAAACCTTTTAAATGCCAACAATCTCAACCTAGTAATATATTGATCTGCATTACGTGTGACTGATAAATAATTTTTCCAATAAAATTTTGTTTTTCTACGTATCAAATGTTAACTTTTTTCGAACCACTTGCGCCCTATTTCAAGTAACGTGGTCTTCATGGATGTACATGATTCATTAATTTTCTCACACTTACTTGTCTCAAGTGATATAACCAGCTGTTCTTAGCTATTGTGTAGCATTTTTGAACAGCTATTTAGTATTATGCCATTTCTGCGGCAATGTTCGGATACACTTTTGTTCTTTATTTTGGTATAATCAACTATTTAGAAATAACGCCTTTTGTGGCAAAACTAAGTAGTCACTGGTTTCATATCATGGTATCAGCAATTATCATGCATATCGCAATTTCATTAGTAGCACAGTACACATTCACTACTAATTTTATAACTACAACGTCGAGCAAATCCTAGCTCCTTCGGTCGCCTCAACTCTAATTGACAGCCATAGAAAAGCCAAATGTGACTACTATTTCTCTGCTATATAACCATAAGTTGTTCCTGGTTTTATGTTGACTGTAAAGAACTCTAGATCGCCCATTTATAGTGAGGCCTACGATACAACTTAGATCTGGCACATTCAGTTTCAATCCACTTTGCAAATTCCGCGCTACGGCTCTCAAAGCCTATCATGTTTCTCTATTTCGCTTCACACGGTATAACCAAACACTAGAGCTAACATCAATTAGAAATTAATAGTTGTTATTTAGCATCACATCATTATCGACGCAATTAAGAAATAGGCACCAGCCCAGCACTACTATACATATTTGCTTAACCATGGGCTGAATAATAACCAGCTTCTTAACTATGTTCAACTTTTTCGTAAATTGCTGATCAAGCGCCGCCAGAAGGATTTTTTGCATTTTCTTCTTCTCAGATCGTAGCTAAACCGTTGTCAAGGTTAAGTAAGCCAATGTATGCCAGTGAATATCAGAATAGAATAGAATAGAATAGAATATCTTTATTTGGATTCAAACCACACATATTCCATCAAATAATAAAATTGGAAATTGTACAATATATAAAAAATTATCACATCACAATAAATGTGCAATTAATATCATGTAGATAGGTATATCTCACTAGTTGTACAATACAATATATCAATATCAGAAAATTCGACTGAAAAGAATAATATATACATTATCAAATTAGGAACAATTAATGTATAATTCGAGTGTAACATTATGCAACAATTGAGAACCATGACTAGCAATTGATTGTATGTAATGTTAACTAATTAGAAGAAATAGTGCATAACATTTCAATTATAATAATACAAAACTTGGAAATAAAAATCTCTAGAAAATCTGTTTTCGATAACAATTATCCTTGTCTTTAATTCAACCATGAGAAAGTATTATCATAATCAAAAGAATAACAAATATCAGCAGGATTGCAGACTTTTTCAAGTTCAGTAGATAAAGTTTTAAAAGACATCTTAGATAGAGGCATTTCTCTAAGCCCCTTTGGCAATTGGTTATAAATTTTGTAGATTTTCGAGAAAGAGAATAACTTGCTCGCTACATTCCCCACCAAAGGAGGAGATATTGCCAAATGTCCAGATCTAATTCCAACTTCATGACTCTTTCTTATCGGAGTCATATAGGCACCAGTCCACTGGTTCAAATGGAAAACTTTTATACAATAACACATCCTACGAAACCACAGCGATTGCAATGACACAAACTGTAATCTAGAGGCGTATAAAGTGCAAGAAATAGGACTAATATGTTTCACAACCTTTCTTTGTACAGCTTCTATATTATTAGACAAACCCTTTTTAATGGATTCCAAGTAGCGACAGCATATTATAGTACCGGTCTAATCCATATTATATACATTTGAAGTTTTATGTCATTTGATAAGATAGTTCGATTTATTAGTGCCCATCTTTTCTTGGCACTGCCTACTATACTTTCAATATGTCTCTCATCAGAAGCTGTACATTGAATAGTTATGCCTAAATCCTTAATTTCTTGCATAAGTTTAATCTCAAACACATCATTAATAACAGCATCATGAAAATAAACATAATTAAAGTTTGTTCTGTTCCCTATTTTTAAAGCTTTCGTCTTTTTATTGTTTATTCTCAGCCCTAGTGTGATCAAATATTTACTCAAATCATACAAATCTAATGTCACATTATTTTTGGAGAATTCGACATTCTTTGGATCAATTGGGAAGATTATTTTTAAATCATCAGCGAATTTGCAAACTCGACCGTTAAGGATCTTAGTTTCCAAATTTGCAAATACAATTTTAAATAAAATTGGCCCCAAGCTTGATCCCTGTGGAACTCCACTCGTTACTCGTTTCGATTTTGATATCAAATCGTTTACTTGAATACTCATTCGTCGATTATATAGATAGTATTTAAGTAATCTAGAAATATTCGGATCAATATTCAACAAACTAATCGTATTCAAAATAGCATCAAAAGATATAGAGTCAAAAGCTTTTGAGATATCTATAAATACAATTAATGCCTCTAACTTATTCTCGTCTAATGTGATTACATGTTTCCACATGGAAAGCATATTGGTAGTTGTCGATCTACCTTTCGTAAAGCCATGTTGACATAGGTCAAAATCAGCCGGTAACATACGTTCTAAATGATCTAGTATCAATCGTTCTATTATCTTCAAAAACGAAGGGATAATAGAGATTAATCTATAATCACTAGCACACGTTGGCTTAATTACCTTTGGCAACGGCTTAGCCACTATCGTTAGTATATCGATTGGTAATTTCCCATCCTTTAAAATTATATTTATGAAGTTGCAGAGTACATTCATAAATTTTAATGGTAATTGAAGCAAATTATCAATCGAAATACCAAGGTGATCTTTTTGTTTTTTTGATTAGATCTTTAACATCAATTTTATCAATTCATCACTGTCAATAACAAGTCCTGGTTCCTGGTCTCCCAAAGAATCAGATGGTTCTATGAAATCTCTCCCATTCTGTGGATTGCATATCAAATTGCCAAATACTTCCTCCAATTCACAGAGAAATCCATACTCAGTTTTATCCACAGGTAGAATAAGCTTTAACTTTTCCTTGTATTTACTGTAATCTGTGAGGAGTTTGAATCCTAATCTAGGATTACTCTTCATTTTGGCCAAAATAATTCGTTCTGATCTTTGACGGATTATTAGCAGTGATGAATTAATTTCCTTATCAATGGAATCTAATCTCATTTGTTTAATACTATTAATAAGACTACACTTTATTATATTATCTCGTTTAATTCTTAGTTTACACAGTTTCCTATTAATTCGTTTCGGTATAATGTCCGTAAACGTAGCTGCCTGAAATAAAATAGATAATAACGATGAAACAGAAGAAACAAATTCATCAGTATTCAAGAAATAAAAACTCTCATAATCAATCTGTATACTTAATTCTCTAAAAAAAATTCCAGTTGATTCTGGAACAGTGCACGTGTGCATTTTCAAAACTTAGTTTCTGTGTTATGCCACTCAAGATGTTCCATTGTAAAATAATTTGTTTGTGATCCAATTCTTTGAAATAATTGACAACATCATAACTGTGCGATTTTACCATTTCAATTTCTAAGTATACATGATCTAAGCATTGCGAACCTCTAGTTGATTCCTTTATAATCTGCTTGAGATCATGGTTAGAAAAAAAATTGGTTATTTCACAGTCCTGTAATTTATTAAAGTCACCTACCACTACATTGTAGCCATGGCAGTCAAAGATAGATTGAAGAGAATTAGTAAATGTTTGATCATCAAATAAAGTAGCATACGGCAATTTGCTTTTTTCTCATTGGTGCAACGTAAATAAATTTGAATTTAATTTACGCAATATGTCGGCGATTGATTTGTGTCGTTACATTTGTTATGTTGACTCAAAGTATAATTCAATGAAAATTATCCGGTTGATAAACTATAGCATTTGTATTTTCTAGTATATATTACTAAAATACAGAAGAATTGTTTGCAAAATTTACTCAATTTTTTAAAATATATTATACATTTATATTTACTCTATTTTAAAAATTATCTATTAGATACATTTACGTGAGTTGAGCTTTTAATATTCAATATGTATCATTAAATTATAAAAGTTGGCTAACTGAATCGAGGTAATTATAAAGTCGTTATTGATATAATTGCATCATTGAAGTAATATCTCTCGAAATATATCAATAGCAAAAATAATAAATTATGTTGTAAAATAAAATTCTGCAAGTTGAAGGAAGTTATTAATTACGAACCTGGATTAATTTAAATTACCTGATCTGCGTTTTGACTAACACAGCTTTCATTGTTCCAGTAGTTTTCTTTTGATAAAATATTTCGGCCAGACTTACCGTAGGCCTTCATCAGTTGCATTTCACGAAACAAATGAAACAAGTGTGCTTCATTTGCTTCGCAAAATGCAACTGATGAAGGCCTACGGTAAGTCTGGCCGAAATATTTTATCAAAAGAAAACTACTGAAATCTGCAAGTTGTCGGAATGACCAGAAATTAACATAAGGCATACATTTGAAATTTATTTTTCTTCTAGGATAACGGCTGAAACTGCTATTCTTTTTCGAAAAAACAGGAGAATGTTGCTTTTTCACTTATTCATGCCTAATCCTGCTATTGAATTTTATCTTGATATTTTCAAATGTTGGGCCAGATGTTAATTTTGCTAAATGAAAATATTTCACTGTGTTAAGATTGAAGTTGAAAAATACAGTTAAAAACGCTCTATTTCTATTATAATTCAGGACTTCTTAGAAAGCTTTAGTAAATTGTTGTTTATAGAAAAATCTTAATAATAATTATAATAAATTTATTTGGCAACAAAGGACAACTGGCCAAAAAATTGTTATGATAAGGTAAAAATCAAGTGTACGCTATGTAAAGCGAAATGAAATTGTGACTAGCAAATTATTCAACGATAAGGATGATAAGGCTTGTGAAAGAGAAGCACTTTCATCAACTTCATGATAGTTCGTTTTGAGGAGAAATACATTACATTGGACTGGGTAAGGATCGATTTCATAAAGGTTCGTGAAGTGTCAGGGTTTCAATGCAGGATTTTCTGTCTGATACTGAGTTAGAAGGCGAGGAAAGACGAGCTATATAATCGACCGACGGAATTTTTTGTCGTAAATTTAGAGTTTCTGTAAGGTAATTTTGGTTAGGTTAATGTCGACTAGATTGATGATTTTTGAGATTCAAAATATCGGTGTCACTTGTAAAGTTTATTGACTTCAGTTGAATGAAATCAAGACTTTTGTAAGGCGAGAATGAACCAGTGTCAGTTGTATATTGTCAGATAAACCAACAGAATTTTCGAGATTGACGGTCGTTTGCTGAAGTAAAATGAGGAGAACTAGTCGAGCAGATTATGGCAGAGTACTTAATACTTCAATGCAATAAAGCGATAATATTGAAGTGCCCATATTTAATGTTTAGAATCAAAGGCGACGTGCCTAATTTTGAGGCTAAGCAAAAAGAAACTTAACGCTCCAAAACTAGCTAAAAGCTTAGGGATAAAAAGTTATTATTAATGAAGAATGAATCAATTACGCCTCCAATCAGAGTTCTCGCATAGGAATTTGTTAAAGAAGTGAATGTGAACCGCCTTCTTAAGCTCATGCTATGGTAGAAGCTTAATTTCCGTAAGTCGTACGTTGAATACACTTGTGGCTTTGAGAAAGAGATAGATTTTGTTAAATATATTGGGATGATTCAACTCTTGAACAAATTTCGCAGAATTAAAAAAAATTTGTAAACTTTTATTCAAAACTTTTCCTTTAGCTCATCAGTGCCATTTAGGTAATGCAAAACAATAGCATCGACTGAAATTTAGGCAAAATGAACCACCCACGGTAACTTTTAAAATGAGGTTGTAATAGAATTTATTTATTTGGATTCAAATCACATATAGTTCATTAAGTATAACGCAAGTTAAGAAATTGTACACAAAATCAAAGACAGTCACATTATATAAATATATACAATGAAGAATTATTTCATGATTAATTATCACAGTATACAGGAGTAAAAATAGATTGGTAATTTTTCGGAGCGACAATTTGTATAATTTACCCTATCATTGCCAAAGCGGACTGCACAAAAATCAGCTTGTAACTGTTAGAAAAGTGTTAAATTATAATAGATTTAATGTAATAGCCTTTATTCAAAACCTGATAAATTTGTACAGGCACCTGCCTAAATTCGTAATGAGAACTAAATTTGCTTCAAGTGAAGTTCGTTCTGAGTGTGGTAGCACACTTCTGGATTCCAACAATTACGATATAAACTGGAGTTTCATGAGCTTTCCTTATTATCAGTCTATTACGCTAAATGGTGAAACGACTCCAATCAGACTTTATATCATCAGATTTAAGATTTTAATTTTTAATAACAAAAATATTCTTTATTTAATTATAATATGATACATGGATATTTACGCTTCAAACAGCGTTACACTCAACGAGTTTAATCCGTAAGTTTATTTAACGCAGAAACAGAATAATTCAATTACTTTTTTCGGCCTTCCCAAGATATCCGAATAAGGATCTAAACTCGTATTATGGTATATTTTGACCATGAATATAAAAGTTATAGAACTTTTAATAAAAATGCAAGGTGGCAACTGAACATACGAAGTGTGTGTTCACGCACGTCAAGACAAAATAGAAAAATTGTAACTGAGCAGGAACTTACAATAAAAATGCATGAAAGCATGTAAACAACGAACGCTTCAGAAAATTTTATATTTGTTATTTACAATTAATATCATCATCATTCATCATCATGTCCAGTCAAGTGACTAATGTTTCACTGCCATATAACCATGACAAGTACAACTTACAATACAATTAATATACCTTGATGTCAGCATCGTGGTTTAAATTTAATTAGATTTTTTATTTAGTTTTTACGGAGGAATCACTTCCTCTTTATTCTTCAACTCAAAAAGGGAGCTTGGTAGTAAACGTAATCTCCATGCTTTGTCTGACATCACGTCCCAGATCGAGTTGTGTTCACTGGTGCTCGTAACATCGACAATACTTCTTGTTCATGCTTCTTTGTTAAATCCCTTGAAGTTTGGATTTGTGTATCGAAATCAGCTATGGAATGGCGGTTATTTAACTCATCCTATTTTTAAAATCTCTTCATCAATCCAGAGGACAAATAGCATGTGGTCTTGACCATTTTTATCTTATTAGGCGGTAAACAACATGTCTTATCTCTAAATGGTCCAATAAATCAATCTATAGAACTAGAAGTCAAATCATGATAACTTGAAGTTTTTACTAGGAATTCTCCAGGCAGTTTTAATGATTCTCCATAAACAAATTCTGCGGTTGATGTTCCTAACTGTGTCATTTACCTATTGTATATTGCTTGCAAAACTACAGGAATATCGTGAACCCATCTAGTTCCATTGATACACCTTAAAGCGGTTTTCAATTAACGATGCAAAATTTCTATAGTACCGTTTGCTCGGGGATCTTACGCATTAATATGCAGTACATCTACTCCTGTGGTATTCAGTGATTTAAAAGAAATCGCTGATATGAACTGGCTACCGCGATCACTGTTGACACTTGTCGGGACACCGTATTGCGACATTCATTTATATAAAGTTGCGAAAAAGACTTCTAGAGCTGTCATATCTTTTAGAATCGCCGCCTCAAACTGACGACTGAATCGATCAAATATTTTGAGTGGGTGTTTGTTACTACTGATTGCAGGCATTGAGACAATGCTAATGTGAGCATGCTTGAACCGATGGGCTAGTGACGCGCTATTTCTGACATGTGTTCTAGTGTGTGGCCAAACCTTACATGTTTGACACTTGGCACAGGCTCTTACTCAATCACGTTTGTCTTTCACGGAGCAACTATTCGTCACGCGCAAGTTTACGAGCAGAGGTTAGTTTATTAGACGATACCACGACGGAGAGATAAATGTTTTGCGCTTACACTATATGCCATACAAAATTTTATTACGTATTATCTAAACGTTTTAATATCCTTTAATATATCAGCTTAACATCCGCCTTATTTGTCTATTACACGCGTCTGACATCACGATTTCTTTTCCAGCAGTATAAAAAAATTGTTTAATCAAACAATGCTAGTTGGATTATCTGCGAATTAATCCTAGGAGAGTAATTTAGCCTTGCAGCTTTCCCAAGCTTACTCATCAGCTGTTTGGTCTCAATTAAAATTTTGAAGTATTGACCATCCAATGTAGTACTTGAACTCTAGCACTGCAACATATACCGCAAGAAGTTCTTTACAAAAGGTGTCGCACCCTTTTCCTCGGCTTTCTGCTGTAAAACCCAATCGGTCTAGAAATGCTTTTATGTTCCTGTTGTAGCACTGTCCAAATTTCAATATTTGTGACTAGCTCAAAAGGCTTGTCCCAGTCTACATGTGCTACCGTGGTTAGCTCTCTTAGCATTTTTTAACCCTACGAAAAGCAAATAAATACAATGTATTCAAATAATTAGAAATTATAATTGCGAATTCGAGTCTTTAATAATTTTCACTCTATTTGTTTCAAATAAAGATTTCAGTTTGAATATTAACAAGAACATGTAAACGTAAACCTGAATAAATTGAGAAATAATATGACTAAATAATACTCAATTTTTACTTACAGGCCAAATGTTTTATTATTTATTGACTGCTTTATAGCTAATGGATTCTGCGTATTCTTTTAGATGAAGAAATAATTGTCATTAACGTCAAGCAAAAGGTGTTAGTTGTGGATATCTCTTTTCGGATCTGCGAAAATAAAAGAAATGTGCGCGTGTAATACACGCTGAATGACAGATCGAGTGTACGTATGCTTTTACTTGTGTATGGAATTTTGCTTTTGGAAAATCGTTTTGCGTGAAGGATTGATGAAAAATTTATATATGCTTTGGAATTAATAATTTGGTCCTTATATATGCTGCTGAATCGATGCCTCTGTTCCATTTGGTTGCTATTTGGATTTCATTAGTTATTAAACATGAATTAAATTTACGTTTAGACCAGTTTTGACTGATCTCTGTTTTGTGCTCCCATCGTCAAACCTTTTAAATAACTTGGGTTTTTTTTATCAAGACACCGTACAACAAGGCAACTTAAACATCCTGCTTGTTAGTTTACCGAGATAATTGAGATGAATGACTGGAGCCACAGGAAGTTTTGGCTAGTAGTCTCCTCACCGGAAATTATTATTCACGAAAACTGTTTCGTGATCACACCACATCATATCCTCTGAAAACGAGGCGAATTATTTAACGAAAATCTGTGGGAATCAAGCGGTAAACACGGCAGAAGCTTTGTGAATTATGCGTCATCATCATTGGGTCTTCTTTTACATTGTTGGCGGCCTAGATTTTAGTTCATCTGTGCACGCATGTATTTCGTATTATGGCTTTTCGGCCTATGCGTCCGAAAATGTACAAGCATTTCGAGTAATTTTTAATGAATGTTTTCTTTGTTGCTGTCTTATTAATCTTGGGGGCATTAATGAGATCTATTGAACCCATTATATAAAAATGATTTAACTGCTTTCTTCCATTCGGTTCCGAAAATAGCTGTCAAAAGCTGCCATGCTAACTTGAGCAGGACTCACAAAAATAAACGGAAATCGACTGATGACGCTACATTCTTACTAGTAAAGAAATCTCGATATCATAAGAAGTAATTGACTTATAAAATATTTCGCTTTTCCTTGCGAATTGCAGTGAAGAGGATGGATCTATTTGGTCATATTGCCTCAAAATTCAAATCTGTGGGAGCATTGTCTGCATTTAAGAACGTATTTCCACTTGTATATTCTCCACGATTAGCAGAATTTCTGAAATTCACACACGCACGCACATTGACAATGGAATACTTTTGCCTATTTTTAATGTAATTTTGCTTAATCTGAAATTTCAGTCAAGATCTTGTTTGTGAGAAATAGAGGTTTAAATAGCACACTTCTAAAATTTATGCCTTTTTAAAATTTTATATCGTGCCACAGGGAAAAATATAAAACACTAGACCAATGGTCGCCAACGACACAACAATTGAAATATGCAAGAATGATGTTATTATCTACCTCTCGGCAAGCACTGTTGTGTTTTTAGTTGGTGCTGTGTGTATCTACGTAATGAAACAATGGCAGATTAACCGAAGCTTGTCTGACGAAATAGACGAAGGAATAGTCTACTCGGAAAGACGAAAGCTGAGATTTTCTTGTCAAAAAACGTCGAAGTCAATTTTGACGGGTAAAACTCTTCCAGGAAAACTATTGGTAGTGTTTATTTATTTGTTTTGCTAACCAACCAAGTTGGTTCTGAGAGCGATATGCGGTATTGCATCGGGTCTGCTGTATGTTCTTGATACCTTCTAGTACGTCAGTCAATTATTTTCATTTTTTAACACTGTTCTTCCAGTGAGCCGTTCACATATTGTGTTTCGTGGGGTTTTGACTCGGAGCGACTTTTTGAGTTTTTCTGCGATTGCGTGTTTCTTGTTCACTTCATTTTGAGGGTAATGTGTGACTTTTGCTTTTAATAAAGTTGTTTGATTCAGATTTTTGCTTCGAAAAACCTGTTTGTAACGTGGGTGTCTTTTGACTCTATAATTGACTACTACACAATAGTTCCAGCCATTGTGATGCTTATTCTTCAGCGTCACAACACGAGTAAGTTCTATTCGAGGTGTGTGAATGTTATCTACCAGGTTTCGGCTTTCTTTACTTTTTAAGAATAACAAAAATACACGAGGCATTGGTTCTTTTCAACGTGGTTACGCGCTCAAGGTCTATTCGAAAGGTTCAAATAGTTTTCAACCTGCTAGCCTGCTGGATGATGTTCTCCGGATTGTTAATGTTGGTAAATCCCATATAATTTCTTTTTTTCTTGCATTTTGTTGCCTAAATGTCAGATAGTTTATTGACACTGACTGCTAATTATAAATAAGTTTATGAGATGATTAGCTGATTGGGAGCACTACTAGCTCAATGAAGATTTTTCACTTGCATTGAAACGGCACTTGTGTTTCGCACTGATAATTCGTACTTATTGTTTTTTGTAGCAGCAGTTTTACAGTAGAATTAAAACGACTTACGTGAACAAATATTTATGCGCATTATAGTTTGTACGTTGGCTATAACGCTGGTCGGCCAGCATACATATTGCAGATCTGGTGTTCACGAGAATTCGGTCATCAGATGCTTCAAAGATTATCCATGGGAATCAGAACTTTGCACCAACTTGAAAAGCAGATGCTTTTATTATTGTTACAGTTTAAATATGCCGCTCTATGAATTTAAAAAAAATATAGTTAGAGATTGAAATCTATATCTATATTCTGAACTTATCATTGGCGTTATCCAAATGTGCTAAGTGAAATCTATTACGTATTAAATTTTGTGAGATATTCTTTGTTTTATATTCTTTATTAAAGATTTTAATACACATGATGAATATTTTATCATTATATAACTAATCAAAGTTTGCCAAGTCGGACATTTTTGTTAAAATTTACTTCATCATGTATACATATATAGCAAAATAGACTTACTCCTTGGTATGCAAATTAAAATTTCATGCAACGCACTGATCAGGTTATGTAGCTTTAAATACGATGGTCTTCAGTTTGATTTCTGTGCGCAGAAGTTCTGGATTCTACTATGGATTTTCTAAGTACAGACGAAACCATGATCTATTATTTAAATCCAGGTTTCGAGCTTGATCTCAGTATAAATACAGTTACAGTGTAGACTTAGCGTTTTATAACTTAGAATAGACAGTTCATACAGTAGGCCTGTTTCTTCATTATTGGGAACTCATCACATACCGTTCAGAATTTGCCGCGGACTGGGCTAGAACTTGAGCAATTCTGACTCGGTGTATGTGGCTCTAACCACTGAGCCATCCTGCCGTACACTGCACATAATTTTCAGTTATATATTATCTCATGTTTTTTATTGGTCTTCCCTTCAGGTGGAAATCATATGGTATCACTTTTGATCTAAAGTTTAAATTAGCCATCCAGAATCTGTCACTAACAAACAGACACCCCGCTACCTAGGGATGTGGTTTTGAATTGAAAAGTTATGGAATTAAGTGACCATTGGTTGCGCAGACGGTGATAACAATTGTTTAAATCAAGGTTTTGATCTTTATATACACACTAAACCCATTATATATATATATATATATATATATAGCAGTGTAGCAAAAATAAATGTAACAAGAATAATTAATACACACACGCACAGATACCTGCCCTCAGTCACATATCAACAGGCAATAAACCGTCAAAACCCGTATAATTGCAGCAAAGACATACTAGTGAAACTAGTTCTCATTAAATTTATTAAATAAGAATCAACAATGATTATGGCTGAAAGATTGTAATGTGGGATAAGTACACTCGAAATAATTGGAACATTATCGACAAAAAGCGTACTCTTGAGTATTACATGTATTATGTTCCTAAAATTGCTATGTAATATTCAAGGACAATGTGCTTAATAAGTATGCCATTTTGTAGTTCATTACTGAACGAACTTAGACTAAACGTGAGTTGCGTTGAGTTGATACCTTTTTGTACATAAATGAGTTTGTATTTTTCACTATTTCAGTTGGAAAGAATGGGTAACTTTTGGGATGAAAGTCACGCTAAAAATAAACTCAACTTTCTTGACAGCATGTATTTTGTTCTGGTCACCGTCTCGACTGTTGGTTACGGTGATATCACTTGCACGTCTCTTTTGGGGCGTATGTTGCTGTCAATAGTAATCATACTCGCTTTGGTGAGTATAAATGGTCTTTTTTATTTTTTTCAGTTTAGGTTGTTTTGCATTTAGTCTAGCTGATTGTTTCATCTATTAAGCAATAAAATTAAATAATCATTGATTGAGTGGGTGGTGGTAACAATTATTTCGAACATTATTGTGACCACCATCCGTGCAGCCGACATTTCCAGCCACGAAGAATATATTTAAGACTACTCGATGTGAGAGCCGCATATCGAATTTTGCTTTCCATATCTATGCATTGCGGTTCGATCCTGGTTAATCAGTTTGCCGTCGTACTCTGATGATCATGGAAGATCCAATCGCATCAGTACTATGTTTTTTGACGACTGGATAAATACATTTGGATTAGTACTTACTTCAAGCTCGCAAACGTAATTTAAAGAAATATTACCACCACTCGCACAATCAATGATTGTTTTATTGGATTGCCTGCTTTTATTGGATTTGCGGCTAAATGAAGACGTTTATGGTGACTTAAAAAGAAAAAAAATTCACAAGCCAACCTAGTTTGCAGTGTTCAAATTTCAACAATTTTGTGCCATTTCTATATAAAATTTAATGGGTTGTAGCTGTTTATAAGAATTGGCAAACTGTTCAGGCCAAATTTAGCAGTTAACGAACATATTTATCACATAACAGAAATCATGTAACAACATATGAAGCTCTTTGCATGAACAAGCTACAGCCTGATTAATGCAAACGGAAGAAACATGCCCGAACATTAACTTTAAACTGGAGTGATGCTCCTCCATTTCAATCTCTACCTGTTTCAATTTCATGTTTGGATTGCCTTTAGTCAAAATATATATACCTATTTTCATTAGTAGATAATTCAGGAGAAAAGGAAAATTTAATGTTTCTTTTATTTGACAATATTTCATCTTACATTTGTACATTTGACGGATACTTCGAATATAATTATGTATATCCCTGATATTAGCGCATTTACGAATGTAGCTGATGTGATTTTATTTATAAAAAGAACTTTTAATGAATTAATAACCCTACATAAGGCGGTACTTAAGTTTTTTACAGTTAAATCAGGCAAAAGTCTATCATTGTTCATTTCCTAGTATTTGTTTATTAAATGTTTGCAAACAACGCAAATCGAAGTTGTTTTAACGTTCTTAATTTAATTTTCATATTTTATATCTTTCACGAATGTCAAAAATGCTAAAACACAAGATTAGAATTTTATCTTAATAAATGTAGTTCAAGTTTCATGCAAAACTGATTTTTGCATAATCCAAGATAGTATTTATTATTCAATATCCTATGGATTATATAGATTTTAAAAATGCTGTCATCAGCAGATAGGTGTAAATTTGTTTAAACTAGCGTGCTTTTATTCCTTCATTTGTATGCATTATTTGCTTTCAATTATTTAAATAATGCTTGCGGGCTTATAACATGCACAAATCACATGGATTTTTTCACGCCGTACAGAATCCTAAAATACTCCAATGTTATACCTACTTTTGTTGACTTTTCCTCTTTATAACAGTGTTCCTTTACAACGCATATGCCTGAGTTGTACTCTCTGTTTCATCATCGTCGAGTATACGGTGGACAATATCATGGCGTTTATACAGCACGGTATTTTTATCAGTTTTAACAAATGTTAAATTGATAGGCTAAATTAAAACTATAATAAATGTTTTTACAGTACATTTCTGCATTGCTATCTGGTCGTTTTTGTGCAAAAACTTGGAACCCGTAGCTCATTTGTTACTTTAAAACCATCCATGTGCTTTTCACACAACTTCAGTCCTCCGAGCGTCACACAAAATATGGCAAATAAAAAATCAATTTACTAATCGATTATATGTGGTGTTATTATCGGAGCCCTGTAAACGATTCAAATTACTTCAAATAACATCTATAATCATTTTGATTTGTCTATTTAGGTTATGCCTAAGATTGACCGAGTAAATTTAATATTTTCCTTTGTCCTTCCAGAATATCCTACCAGTTAAACACTCATACATTGCTGGAGAATGATAAATATTTTTAAACCAAGTTCGCGAACTTAATGTAAGACCGAACCCTATTGTATTTAAACACTCGCAGAATATAGCAAAACTATCGGCAATCACACGCACTGATGCATTTCGAACTAGCATGCTTATAGCTTATATGCGCATTGTGTTTCAATCCTCGTTAATCAATTTGCTCTCGTGCTCTGATGATTGGAATATTTGGGGGGGGGGGGAGGGCGAAACATGCCAATTCGTGCGACTTATTTTAGAATGGCTGTGCTGTGCTGTTTATCTAAAATTCGAAAGCTTCATTTAAAGTATTTCACCGGCTCTTCGCCACGCTAAATTAATGAGTATGACTTAAATGAGATCGTAGCTGTTAACGCTAATTAGGTTTAATTTCGAAAATCTCATTTTACAACTAATTCGGAGACTTCTTTTTCGGTTTACAGAATAAATGTTAACAACCTTGACCTCCTATGCAATATCCAAGCTTTCTACGCATAATTCTTTACTGCAGTCCTAATCATTATTATTATTATTATTATCAATGAAGCGACCAATATTATGAACATTATCATTTATAATTGTTATTTTTTAAGCCATTTTGTATTTAGTCATGTTGTAGTCTGCGGAAACATTACCTATCACACAGCGAGTACTTTTCTTGAAGATTTCTTTCATCAAGATCGCCAGAAATTTCGCGACAGTATCAGCGTTGTTTTTCTTGCAGAGTAGGTTTATGCCTTGTTGTTTCATGAATTATAATACATATATGGAATTAATGATCTTTTTATATATAAATACAAAGGCTTGTTGATTAGCATGCTTTTTTATTTTAATTAAAATGCATATTTTAACTGAGTCGGCAGAAATTAATACATTAGGAATCGAAGTGGAGCAAGGTTTCTTAAATGGTCGCGTAAGTTTTCCCTCATTATTGCACAGAATATTTACGAGGAGCTTTGTTTTTCTAATAAGTATTAAACCGGAAATGTGGCCTTTATGTATTATGCGGTGATTTTTTTAGATTATTTTTTTACATTATGCAACTACCAGAGACATTATTCTAATCAAGGTTGCGATCTTGATATAAGCACCTGACACATTAAGTACATACATTTGTCATTATAAACTAAGAATTGTATAGTGTAGAAAAGGCAATTCATCCTGGAGATCGGTTTCGTCCTCATGACGTAGTGACCAGAAATTTCCGCGGAATGAGCTCGAACCTGGGCACGTCTGCTTCGGAATGTGGTGCTCTAACCACTGAGCCACCCTGCAGCACACTACTCTAAACACAATTTTCAGTTATGTACTAAGTAATGTAACTTGGTTAGTCTATTTTGCCTTTAGGTGGAGGTCATATGGCATCCATTTAGACCTAAAGTTCCAACTAACCATCGCCAATCTGTCATTAATAAGCTGACCGCACACTACATGGGGAGTGGTATTGAGATGAACATTTGTATAAATAAACGTACATTGGTTGCGCGGGTGGTGATAACAATTATTAAAATCAAGGTTGCGATCTTGATGTAAGCACCTTACCCATTAAGTATTTACATGTCAGTATAAACTAAGAATTGTAAAGTGTAGAAAAGGCAATTCATCCAGTAGACCGGTTTCGTCCTTATTGGGAACTCATCACGTACTGGCCAGAATTTGCCGCGGACAGGGCTCGAACCTGGGCACATCTGCTTCGGAATCTGGTGCTCTAGAGATATTCGCAACCAATTGTTTATATAGGATCATAGTTGAAAGCAATTATAAATGTTGCCATACAAACAGGCGCACAATCAAGGGAAAAGCACAAATAATGTGTAAGTCGTTGAAAAAATTCTTTTTAAAACCCCACATGCTTATTACTGAGGTAATGTTTGCTTTTCAAACCAAGCAACTGATTAACATTCATATGAAGAATAAATACTCTGTAGTCGCGTGTAATTTTACGTACGTTTTTGCGTAAATGTGACCATGCACGTGTGCATTACGATGTGTAATTTGCACATGCATGTTTGTAGCTGTGCGTGCGTGCGTTGCGTATGTTTTGTTTTCTAATAATGTGACTGTGAATGACACCTTTAGATTAATTTGAAATGCGAGCCTTTATAAAATTCATAGTACCCTTTCCATGTACAAAAATAAAAAGAAATTTTATCAAATACAAGAACAGCCTCCTTCTAATTTTCTTCTCAAGTATCTAAAAATTAACATCTCTTTCTATTCAAATTGAAAGGCAAAACAAGATAGAAAAATGTAAACATTGAAAAAGTGCGAAATAAGGGAGCAACCAATCAAATGCGTGCATCACCTTCAGTTCAATTGATTGCTACCTTATTTCACACTCTCGCCGTGTTTACATTTTTCTATCTTGTTTTGCCTTCCAATTTGAATAGAAAGAGATGTTCATTTGTAGATGCTTGAGTAGAAAAAGAAATAAGCGGTTTGCGTATCTGATAGCATTTCTTTTCATTTTTGCACATAACAAGGGTACTATGGACCTTTAGAGTTTTTATGATGTGTGAATGTGATCTAGCCTGATCTCCCCATTGTTTCGATAAGCTGGGAATATAAAAAACCTACTATTTTTGTCAATATTAGTGTTGTTCTTTAAACTGGTTTAAGATTCAAATAATAATGTACTCCTCAACTTATATAACAATCATACAAAATGGCTTAATTTAACATTATTCTTGACAGTAGTGCATTTCCTGCGATCTATTTCAATTAAATTTAATATTTATGTTAATGGGGAATTCTTACGTCCTGCATTAAAGTAAAACCGGAAGATGTTTACTTTTAGGCTTTTTAAAAGATGCCTTTGTTGTGTAATCGCCTTTTTAGAACCGAGCCGGATCTCCGACTTCAGGCATTGCTGAAACGCGAATCACTCTCCGTCACCTACATAAAAGGCAGTGCTGTGTACAGACAGGACTTGATCCGTGCAAAGGTAATTACTTCGGCGCAACTATATTTATTTTTCAGCTATTTTATTTACTTAAAATAACCACTAGTTACATAAATTATTGTACCAATCGTACACATTTGCGCAGCTCTCGACTGTACCATGCATTGATGCGGTACTACATATATAAACGACAGAAAGCCATTGTATATAAATGTACGTGACGTTGAAAAACGTTATGTAAATCACTGAATTAAAATTTTCTAGCCGTTTGTCAAGTGCGATGTGTTTAAGACCATTTGGGAGCGCGCGCAGATTTTCAGTTTTTTTTAAATTATGCAATCATTGCGTTGTGATCCTCATTAGTCGTGTTATCGTGATGCTCTGATTATGACCAAAAACAATCTAAATGCAGTAATTCGTGTAAGTAACGGTATTTTTCCTTTTTGAAAATGGTTAAAATAGGATTATTACATATTTCTCGTCCTTAAACTTGATTTAAATCATTTTTTATCGGATACTTAAAGCTTTTCGGTCTTATAACCAACGACTGTTCTTATTTAAGTGACTCTTTCATCTAATAATCCAGTACATTTCATTTAGGATTTTATTCTGCAGCTTAACGAGCTTAGAAACGTGGTGTGTGACTGTGTATACTTTAATGCACCGTATTCTTAATTTTCGCGTTACTCAAGCCTGTCTATTGACTAGATTAATAAATACTGCCCGGCATGTAGCTTTTTGCTTTGATGGTATGTGAGACTGGTTTCTATCGTTTTTTGCAGTCATAGTCGTTTTCATAGCGGGCAAGATAATTATTTCGATTACGCTACACTGAACTCAGAATTGACATTGATTTCTAACGCATGGCTCGTACACGTAGGAATATTTTTCTTGACGACTGATTGTCCCTGTCAAAGTATACCAACAGTGTTATAAAAATTGTATGGAAAAGTATCTCCACTTTGACAAAAAATTGGCATTCCTTTCTAATCTAATGAGAACAGAAGAGATCACAACGAACTGCTTCGATGATTCGCGATGCTTTGCCATGTGTTGCTTCTCAATGGACACAGAATTCTGTTTCATTCGAAGAATGGTGTTTGGAAATGAATTTTTTGACTATTGGTTGATTATTGTCCATAGCAAAGGCGTGCTTGGTATTAATTGCTGTGCTTTCTTATCCAATTGATGCCTGCGCTTCATGCTTACCACCTACCTTTTGGTAGAAACTGAAGGTATGCCTTAAACATACTTTATAATTTGTGGAGATCTGCGCTATATACAATATTCTAGACGTACGCGAGTTTAAAAAATATTAAAATCCAATTAGCGAACAATGCAGTAAAATGCAAGAATATGACATTTTCTAGATGATTGTTTGGATTTAGAAGCATCTCATAAGAATATCTATCATTCGGCTCAAGGTTGTAGCGTAAGATAGCATTTCGGTTGACAAAATTTATCGGAGTTGTTCTGGCAAATTGTAATGATCAAAGACTTCAGTTGAATCGAAACTTTCAACTCCTTTGTCCTTTATCAGGTACTGACACTAACCATAGTTTTGGTATCCGTTACATGCGTGGTGTATATATTTTATATGTAGTTTGATTCATGCTCTCTTTGGTTTATCTTTCTGGTCATATTGGAACTCATTTGTTATTAGATGCGCAACACCTAATACACAATTAAATAATTCTCAGTAATAAGCAGTATCTCTCCTAACTGATTGTATGCTTAAAGACCAAGTATTTTGTATTATTAACGAAACGCATTACTGAAACATATTTAATAAAGGCAAATGATAAATAAGTTTTCCGATACTGTGCATGAAATTGCAGTTTATTTCTGCAATAAATTTGCTTGTTTTGTTTCTATTTAGACTATTACTTAAACAAACATACCATTAAATTATTCAAATTTAAAAGAAAATGCTTTATTGCAGCATAGTTAAAATGTATGAATAAAAAAGAAAACCTGTTAAAATAGAAGAATCATGACATGAAGTGTGAATTTAAGCTAGCTAAAAATACCTACTCAAATAAATAATGGAAACGAAGCCACATAGACTGCTATTCAGCTTTCTTTTGGTTTCGATTTATCGTTTCATGACACGACTTCATCTGATAGTTAATTCTACGAAGAGAAGAACAAGTTTTTTTTGTTATGTTAGGTTCGTGATTGCATTGAAAATATGCCTCTCATTTCTTTTCAAGTACAATGTGCACTAGACTGCTAAGTGAGAGAGCCGCATTTCTCATTTTCTATTCTTTACATATACATGGCGGGTTGATCCTCCATGGTAAGTTTGCCATTTTGCTCTAGGAATGAGCAGAGAAGGCGAAATGCTTCAGTACTTGCGATTGACGGTTGTTTTGCTATGTTGTGGGACTTGTTAAAATAAATGAGTTTGTTGTTTATCTCAAGTTCGCAAACGTAGTTTAAAAAATTGCTGTCACAACTCATACAGTCAATGATTGTTCAAGTGTATACTTTCTATTCGTGTGATGAAAGCTGCAAAAATGTTTTGTTCGTGACTCCACATAATTTGTACCACTGATTGTTCCAGTAAAGTACAATACATGCGAGACAACTAGAGGTGAGAACGCCATATCTTGTTTTTTCATATTTTATATACGCATTGTGATTTGATCCTTGCTAATCCATTTTATTTCGCGTTATGCTGATGAACGCTGGAAGTTTTCATGCTTCATTATTTGCGACTGGTTAAATGAAATAGAATTGGGGCTTATCTAAATTTTGATTGCTAAGATTCTCTTATAGTAATAAACGTGAAGAAGATAGCTACTCGGTACGCTGCATGCTTAGTAACGAAACACAATTAGAACTACCATAATTAAACGACCATTGGTTGCGCGGGCGACGAGAACAATTATTATAATCAAGGTTGCGGTCTTGATATAAACACCTGACCCATTAATTACTTACATATTTCAGTGCAGAAAAGGCACTTCACCCAGTAGACCGGTTTCGTCCTTAATGGGAAATCATCATGTACTTGCCAGAATTTGCCGCACACTACACTCGAGCCAGGTTCGAGCCCTGTCCACGGCTGTAAAGGAGTTTACTTTTGCGGAGCACTACGAACTTCTTTACGTATAATTGCCTGTCCTTAATCATATATGAAGTACTGTGCATAAAGCAACAATAAGCTTCGCTGAATGTTCATGAATGATGTTTGCACTATAGGTATTCAACTTATGGCGAATAAGTTGAAGCAAGATGTCGGAACTAGAATCAAACATTCGTATTCTCTTCACGCATACGGTATTTTGAGCCTATATCTGGGTAACTAACCCATATAAACGTACGGCCAGATACTGTAGAACTAGAAGACTAGTTATATAAACAGACAAACTGAATTACTCGCCCCTAGCATAATCCACACCATACATTTTAAACGATCCGTTTTTGTTCTCAGTGCTGTCCTTCTTGTTGTGGATTTGACCGCATTTTTCTTGTGCGGGACAATTGATAGCACTCATAGGTCCATTTTCAGATGATGTAATTTTTGGCCTCAATTGATGGGTTCTCACTTGTCCCTTCTTCTTTAAGCCAACACAAGTTGTGTTTTACTCCTGTGCGTATTGTGTCGACCCTGAAGATGAACCTGGAAATTCGGGTTCGAAAATTCGGAAAAAGAACAATGGAAAATCTTGTTCCAACGTCATTTTCAGACAATCAGCTAATTGATGGCTTAAAGAAGAAGGGACAAGTGAGAACCCATCAATTGAGGCCAAAAATTACATCATCTGAAAATGAACCTATGAGTGCTATCAATTGTCCCGCACAAGAAAAATGCGGTCAAATCCACACCATACACGCATATTACATATTTACTACAGTCTGAAAATGTTTCACCCGTTCCTTTAAAATACCATTAACACTTAAGATGTAATTAAGTTGTTATGCAGTTAAGCTTAATGAAAATACGAATATTCGCAAATAGGTTTACTTTCATCTATCTATCGAGTATGTTTTCTTCCCAATATATTGTTATTGATAAAAGTGTGTACGTCTGTATACTCATTGTTAAATATTTCGAATTGATCTTTATGAACATTCTAGGCGAGATCCGCAAACGCCGTGATAATTTTGGCTGATCCAACAAGCTCGAGGCCAGCTCGAGAAGACTGGGGAAATATAATGCGTGTGGCGGCTGTTAAACGACTTTCGCGTAAAATTCGTGTCATATGTGAAGTAATTCTAATTGAAAACAAGGTAGAAATATGTGTAATGCTGAAATGTCTGTTTTTTGCCTTATAAAATGTATGTATTCGCACAAGATTGTACTAAAAAACTTATGTCAGAACTTGTTTTGGTTTCGAAATGTGTATTATATTGCAAGGAAATTCCCTTTTCTAGTTGAGCCCAGAATTACAGTCAAATGAAATTTTAGATTTTTTAACCAGTATGTATGTTACCGGAGTTAATTCTGAAATTATTGTGGATATAAGCTTTGCATTTCGAATAATTGATTACCGTTTAACAAATACTTAATGATTCAGTAGCGGAATTCCTAGTACGGTTTACTGCAATTGTATATAATATATACTAATAATATAATATATAATTATATTTAACTTAGTTCTTTAACATGCACACGAGCTTCACGCACGCTTATCCAGTGAAATATCAGTTATTGCAATGCGATCGGCCACTAATTATAAATAAAATTGTTAAATGGAAATTACACACTTTTCTTAATATTTTTCAATTTTGCGGTGGCATGAGCTTACCTTTGAAATGGAACTGTTGTTTATCCCAATTCAACAAGCTTCATTTAAGTAAGCAGATGCTTTTGTATGCATTCTATTTGAATATCATAATTCACCTGTTTTCATGCGTCAAAATTATGGTGTTTAATAACTATCACTATAAGCAGCAATATATTATTTGACACACAATTATTCCTTACTGCAAATTGATAACAAATAAGCATAGTAAACGAGCATAAGACCACACAACTCGACAAATATTTACAACTAATTGCTATGTTTATGTCTGCATGTTTATTTTCATGAATAACATAATTTGAATAAAACATAATATTTGTGTTCAGTGCCAAGTTTTTTTTAATTTTTAGTATATCGTGTGTATCTCTATTTAATCCTATTAAATTTAGAAATTTCAGAGTTAAACAATCATAAATTTCTAATAAATACCGTTTACACGTAAAAATATGAAATTTAATTCCATCAGATACAAGAACAGCTTCTTTCTTATTTTCTCCTCATATATGTACGAATAAACATATTTGTATTAGTTAGTAATGGCAAAAAGAACAAATAATTGAAACAGCTCAGTCGTGCAGGATAAATAAACGAAAGCAAGCCACTTCAGATACCTTCATTTCCGACTTATTTCTCTTATTATCCTTTTCCCAATTTACCAAAATTGCTTTTGTGGATGCTATAAATTTGTTAAATTCTTTAAATCAAGTTTTTGAGCTAGATGTAAACACGAAGCCCATTGTATTTTACCAGTCGTCAAACAACATTGCAAAACTACCGTCCGTCACATGAACTGACACGTTTCAACCTCCCATGATCAGCATCAGAGTACGACGGCAAGCAGACCAACGAGGATCAAACCGCAATGGATATATATGAAAAGCAAATTTAGATATGTGGCTCTGACTTCTAGTAGTTTCTCAAAAATTGTACTTGACTAGAAATGTCGGCTATGTTGTTTGACATCTGGTCAAATACAATGAGCTTGGTGTTTACACCTAGCTCGCAAACTTGACTTAAAAATTGTTAATACCACCTGCGCAATCAATGATTTTTATTATATTATTATTATTATTATTATTATTATTATTATTATTATATATAATTATCGATAGCTGCAAAACTTTAATGTTCGGGAGCGCATAGAAAATGTGCAGCTGAAATTTGCTCTCAAGTACGATGTATGCAAGACTACTAGATGTGAGTGACTCATATCTGATTGTGCTTTTCATATATATATGCATTGAGATTTTATCATCGGCAGTGAATTTGCCGTCGTTCGCTTATAATGATCATAAAAGGTCGTAACGCATCAGAACGTTTGACTGACAGTAGTTTTGCTACGGCGTTCGATTACCGATTAATTTCAATGGGATTTGTTTTAACTTGATGTAAATAATCCTTACTATCATTTGCATAATTATTGTTTGTTTAATGAAATTTGATAAATGTTGATCAGGTCACTGATCTCAATGTACGATAACTAGATATTGAAAATATCTCAGCTAATATTTTGCTAATAATACGTCAGATAATTTAATTTGCAATCCTTAAAACAAATTCAGTACGCATCTCGAGCTTTTGCATTGAATAAATTTTAACTTAATAAATGTTCCGTATGTGAAACAAGATTGCAGGATTTGGTATGAGCCTATGCTCACGAACTGAAGCTTGTATAATCGATTAGCTCCCTGTAAATGGCAGATTCTCTGCGACAAGCTTATAGACGTCCTTTGAAATCAGTGCTCGAAAATTTAATTAACTTTGCAGTTTCGTTAGATATGAGTATGTTCCACGGAGTGCAGCACCCCGATCTAGGTAAGTAGAACGCGAATAGCAAATATAATCTTGGTTATGAATAATGTGAATGCTCAAGTAGGGCGCTTAAGCTGCATCGAATTTCATCTCGAGGGCAGATACACGACTTTTGTCTATCTGCGCGGAGCATAGATAAATTTTAGCAGCACAATTTTCTGACGTAGCGTAAGATTTTGCGTCACATCGCATCTTTCAGTATCCGAACAACAACACTTATCAATCGTATATTTGCATTTATGTTTTCCAGAAAGCAGAATAAGAATAATCCTCAAAAAGATATAAGCCAACTCGAACGGCCATCCTTCCTATGAAAGTATGATGCTTTTCTTTAATCGATGTTAACTGACTATGATGGTGAAAACTTGAATTTACTGCGGACGAAGGCAAGATACACTATGTACAATGCATGTGCTACTATCTTCGGTAATGTCTGTTCTCGTCGAATTAGTCCTGTGGTCTCTGAATTGTCTAGGGAGATTCTCTAAGCTAGGTACAAAATTCCTTCTAGCTCAGTCTATACTCATACTCGTAGAGCTATCAGACACCAACTTAAGTACGGCCTGATGATTTATCTTGGTTCCTATTTGATAAAAAGGGCTGAAAAAATGGAAGAATCATTCGTATCACGTAACAGCTGATGTTTGTTCTACGCTTACTCGGGAAACCGTCATTTAAAAGTTGTCAAGCCAATAAAATTTGTTAACTGTAGTCCAGTAACCAACAAATTGTATTGTGCAAAAATGATAAGAAATTTTATCAGATACAAAATACGCTTCTTTCTCATTATCTCTCCCAGTATCTGGTAATGAACATATCTTTATATATAAATTGCAAGGCAAAACAAGATATTCGATACTTGATGAGATAATAAGAAAGAAGCGTCTCTTGTACCTGATAAAATGTCTTTATTTTTGTACATGGAAATGGTACGATGAATTTCATTACGGCTCGCATTTCAAAAGAAATTTTATTTTCTTAGTAGATGGGCCGTACACTTTAAAAAATAAATTTTTTTGACACTTGCATGTGTCTCAATCCTCGAGTTTACGAATGTATCAACGTTGTATAACATTTATTTGGATCGACCACCAGGTTTAGAAGCACTGCATACACTATCATCTCATAAACATAATACTGATGATCGGATTCCGACCTGACTTATGGACAGTTTTGATATAATTTGATGGGCGTTAAAAACCTTTTTGTTAAAATGTTGACTGAAGAGACCAACCCTGTTGCCTGGAGCGAGTTGACTATCATCTCGATATACAAAAATGTAACCCTAATTTGTGCGATGATCATCGTGGTATAAGCTTGATTCCTGTTTTATCTAGGTTATTTGCTTCAACTACCTTACATCGACACAGCATTACATATATCACATACCAGAAAAGAACAATCCGTATCCAACTGGTACACTGAATATTTTTGCCGTTAGACAATTACTTGAATGGCAACATTTATACTTCCGTCCCACAATAACTGTCTTTTTAGACTTCAAGAGAGCATTGGAATATGTGGATCGCAAATCATATATGTTATATTGTGCCCCTAAGCTTGTCAGTATTTACGTGTTCTATACTCAAACGTTCTTTGTGGCGTGAGGCTTTAGAACGTATTATCGCGAAATATTGCTATTAGTAGTTGTATCGATGAAGAAGTTCCACTTTCCTCATTGTTTTTTAATTTTATAACACATGACGTTATGCACTATACATTTCCATGCAATCGTGATGTGAGCATTAATATTCTCCTCGGCGGCAGATTGGTCGAAATTGACTATGAAAATGTCATACCATTATTATTCCATACACCAGATTCTGCCCAGGCCAACCTACATAGATTAGCAGTCATAGTTCCGTCTTTAGAAATTAAATTCGCACCCTCTAAATATAGGATGCTTCTATTGTATCACGCATCGCACCCTTTTGCATGTATGAATGTTTACTTATTAGAATCTATGTTTTAATATTTGTATGTGTTTAGGCATACGTTAGAGTACATGCATATATGTGTATATATTCAATTTTTGTATTCATGTATGTAGGCAAGTATTTATGTTTTAATGAGTGTTTGCAATATTTCATGTATCCATGAACGAATATATGTTTTTATGTATGAATGGAATTACGTATACATTTATCTATAAATGTATTTGAACGTGCCTGTTACTGTTTATGCATTTGTGGGGTTATTTCTGTGTATATTTATGCATGTATCAATGAATGTATTATATATATATATATATATATATATATATATGCGTATCTATGTATTTATTTATGTATGTACATAGCGTTTGAATTTTTGCGATGTGCCAGCATGATATTTTACATTGCCGCGTTTTGCGTACGCGGATTGTAGTTTTGCACTAACAGTTTCACAAAGATCCGATTGATTAACCTTTCCATGTATTCCTCTGTATTGTCTTCGATCAGGCTTGGTGCGTAATCGTCCCTTTCTTCCGAAGGCTTCAACATCATTCATACGAATTATTGGAAATGCGTTGTTACGTGATCTTTTTTTACTGGCAATGTTTCGGAACTTCAATACCCGTTCCATCATCAGGCCAATAGTCATATATATATGGAAATATATTCATATGCAATTATTTCTATGAGTTGTTTAACTTCGCAGCGTGCTTACTATTAGTTTTGAAGACCATTAGTTTGTCCATACCATATCTTCCCTTTTCTATTTATTCTTGACCTAAGCGTCGCTCTGATATTCACTCTCTTCCCATCTAGATAACTTGCTCTCATATTTGAACTAATTTGTTCCCAGGTACTCAATACCTCATACACAATTGTATACATTAGAGTTCCCCGCTTAAGAGAAAACACAGTATTTGACATTCGAGTTTTTCGTTTTATCTGTTTTGGTATTTCTAGCTTTGATTACCGTGATTTCTCAACAGTACAGTTATAAAAAAATTCGATATTTCCTCTCTCCCCTACAACATTCTGCTCAAAAGGGATGAGATTATTTATACTGGGGATTTGAAATAGCTGTAATTATACACAAGGATTGGTATGCTAAATGCAGATAGATGTTGATATATATATATATATATATATATATATATATAGAGAGAGAGAGAGAGATATTTAGTTGCTGATTGAGGGATTTCATGTGCGCTAGGCGTATTCATATATTGAGTTCAGTTACTGAGACAAATTCTTTGTTTAAAACAATTGTTGAGTCAAAAAAATAAAATATAAATAGAATGGTTTCTGAAAGAGGCTACTACATTTGCTCATATCTGCTATTGTGAGTATTTTGCTGTGTATATTTGTGATTATTTGCCTGATGATGGAACGGGTACTGAAGTTCCGAAACGTTGCCAGTAAACAAAGATCATGCAACACCGCATTTCCAATGATTAGTATGAACGATGTTGAAGCCTTCGGAAGAAAGGGACGATTACGCACCCAGCCTGATATAAAACAAAACGTGGAAAGCTTAATCAATCGGATATTTTTGAAACTTAATGCAAAGCTAAAACCCGCGTACGCAAAACGCGGCGATGCAAAGTATGTATGTATCTTAAATGAAGATGGTTTTTCCGAACCTGGATTAATTGAAATTTCCTGATCTGCGTTTTGACTAACGCAGCTTTCATTGTTCCAGAAGTATGTATGTATATTTGCATACATATATGTATGTATGTTTGTATATATTTATGAATGGATGTATGCATGTATTTATGGTTTTATATATGTATGTGTTATGTGTTTGTATATTATATGCATTAAAGGATTTAAACGCAAAATAGATCAGGACCGCACGTGAAGTGTCTCATAGGCAATTAAAACTGTAATAAATATATAAATACTATTGTGAGCATTTTGCTAAATGTCTTAGCAACTTGAATTTTGCTGATAAGACATTGACATGACGATTTATTTTTGGCAAATAGATAAATTTTCTTCCTGGACGGGTATTTGTTGTCCTACCGCATAAGTGTATCAATTTATTCAGCCGATTTGAGATCATGTAACAGATAAATACTGTTTGTCGCAGAGAACTAATATATATGCAAGTATGTATTAGGTTTTGCGAACCTAGTAACAAATTAGTTCAGTTGTGACCAGAAGGATAAACCAAAGGCAGCATGAACGGAAAGTATAATCTCATTCACATTCGTTTCGTGCTTACTGGCGACTCATCAGTAGGAGCCGGTATTACGCCCTTTAACCACTATATATATTTTGGTCAAGAATGTGGGATAGTAGGACGGTACAATCTCCTAGACGAATGTGTAAACCTGCAATAGTGAAGCTAATATCATATAAAGTCTAGGACAATGCGACTTCAACGCTAACTCACACTATATAATATATATACCGAGTCTGTAAAGGATACTTACACTATGGCTATTGTGTTAGTAACCGATACCAACATTATTGTACCGAAAAGGTACATGGTAATAACACTATGGTTTCCGAGTCAGAACATGGTACCAACATGATGGATATTAATTTATGCTATAGTTCACCGAAATTGAGAATTAGAACAATTTCTGAACACCTGTTACTCCTATATATCCATACACTCTGGCCTTAATCTATATCAGTTATCACATTTCGCGGTAAGCATGACATTCAATTCAATATATAACAGTTAAATACTGTTTTTTGCGTAGAAATAATATATATGCAAGTATATATTAGGTGTCGCGAACCTAGTAGCAAATTAGTTCAGTTGTGACCAGAAAGATAAACCAAAGGCAGCATGAACGGAAAGTATAATCTCATTCACATTCGTTGTCGTAGACTGTATTTGATGTTAGCTTCACTATTGCAGGTTTACACATTCGTCTAGGAGATTGTACCGTCCTACTATCCTACATTCTTGACCAAAATATATAGTGGTTAAAGGGCGTAATACCGGCTCCTACTGATGAGACGCCAGTAAGCACGAAACGAATGTGAATGAAATTATACTTTCCGTTCATGCTGCTTTTGGTTTATCCTTCTGGTCACAACTGAACTAATTTGTTACTAGGTTCGCAACACCTAATACATACTTTAGATCATGTCTTTAAATTTTTTTATATGGATTAAGCACCCGTACATCGAAGACGGCCATACTCTTCTGAACTACAGTGTAGAAACGCTCGCGTCATGTTAATCGTGACGCCATACGGATACAACAGAAATAGTGGTTATTTTAACTGATTTCCTGTCTTTTTGATTTGGTTTTTACCTGAAAATTTTGATATAAGTTTATAAATCATTTCATTAATAATGAAGGCTTGTTATCTTTTTATAAAGGCATTGTTTCCAAACATTCCCGGATGGATAGAGACGGGCTCCAAGTATTCGGACAAGGCAATTTGCGTGACGCAGCTAAAGTTAGGATTAATGGCTTTGGGATGCCTTTGGCCAGGAATGACTACGTGTCTTAATAACATGCTCACTTTAGTACCACTACGATACAAAGAGCATAACGTACGTTTTTACATTTCTATATACATTTTGAAAGTAATAAAATAATAAGGAAAGCCTCCTATCACATGTTATTTGATTAATATAACTGTTACGTAGCCTAACATTTATGAATCTAAAATATACTGCTTGTGTGGCGCAGTGGTTGAATTCCAAAATTGATTACATTCGCCCTAATTCGAACCCTGTCGCGGAAGTTTTGAAATTTTTTAATGAATTGCTCATGAGAACGAAACTGGTTTACTTGATGAATTGCATTTTCTGTCTTATGTTATATTTAGTTTACACTAGACTATATATATATATATATATATATATA
>JAQBSW010008746.1:0-32415 GCA_029291075.1 Eudiplozoon nipponicum
CCTATGGTTAGATGACAGTTAGACATTATTTACTAATGGCTTTTGAATTGTTGTACATGATGATGATGATGATGATGATGATGATGATAATGAATATGATGCATTAGTTATGAAAGCGCATAGGTCTATGAGAAACAGATGGACCCATGCTCTACTTTCATTCGATAAAATCCTAGTCTCGATTCAAAATTTCATCAGCAATAGATAAATAGTGTTTATCAGATGCAACGGATTTTTCAAAAGCCAGCTACATCAACATGCTCATTTTCAGAGTTTGAATGTTTATGTGGATGAAGACGAACCTTTAAAGTAGAATCTTATTATAATTCCGGCATCCCGCTTACAGTCATCGGATTCTTTTTCGAAACTTTAAAGAGCGCTGCACAAAGGGAAACAATATTATGCTTAATACAAGTTAGTGGACCTGTGCGTTGCTTTATCTCATCCTCAAATCGATACAAATCACGTCGTAGAGTCGTATGGCAATGTCACAATGAGCGGACAAAGATCGAGCTAACTACAGCCATATTTATAACAAAAACAAGATAGCAGAATATAATTCACTTATCGCAGCAACTATTGACTTTAACGTTAGAAGGTGCCTTTAATCATGCCTCCGTATTGGTTACTGAATGCCAACATGACTCTACGGCGCCATGTGGAGGAAGAGGTATGTAAAAGACTAGAAGTCGGACCAGGTAGGCTCTAAATGTCCTTTTAAGTATTTAATGGTATAAAAATTGTTATTTGTATTCATTTAAATACTAAGGCGTAAAACAAAGTCCAGCAAAACAACGACACTTTAGAGGTATAGTTCTTTAACACGTGGCAATTGGCATGACAAGTAAAGTAATTCATAAATTATAATGTATCTAATGGAAAACAACTATTCTTAGTTTGTTTTTACAGCAAAGAGGCTGCGCAGCTTGTATTTTCAGCCAAATACAATATATATAAGATTTCAAGTGATGAGAGCCACATATCTAATTTTGTTTTCCTTATATATGCATCGCGGTTTAATCCTCGCTAGTCTGCTTGCCGTCGTGTTTTAATCATGGCCATGTAAGGTCGAAACGTGTCAGTACGAGTGACTGACGGTAGTTTAGCTAAGTTGCACGACTAGTTAAAAACAAAAAAAGATTTATATTTATATCAATCTTTCAAACTTCATTTAAATAATCGTTATTTACTTTACTTTACTGCGGCTGACTCCTTTTGGAGGATAAGCCGGCTCCATTGATTTCACGGAGTTTCTTGGGAATTTGGTACAAGTGGTGTCCCCTCACCACTCGGCTTTTTGATCGAGGACGCACCTCTAGCCTTTGCACATCCAAGCGCAGTCTGCAAGGCAGCAGTAAGTTGCATGGTTGCCGTTGGCTGTTGAGAGCTCATTCGCCATTCGGAAGTACGGGGTACTGTCCAGGAGTCCATGTAATCCTGTGGCTGTTGAACCCTTTTGTGGCGGGGAACACACGCCGAGTCATGGTGCCGTCGTCGGGCTCATGTGGTATTTTATAGGAGATCCGATTGCCGGTCGGAAATCCACCACGCCCTGGTGACACCACCGCCATAGCCCCGTTAGCCCATGTACGATCGGCCATCGAGACATGGTTGACACCGTCGTTATTACCACCCGCGGAATCAATAATTGTTTATTCTTAATAATGTTAATAGTTTGACAATGTTAAATGCATCGATTAAACAAACTTACCTCAAGCCAAATATCGGCGGCATCGTGAAGACAAAGAATTACGCCACCAATTCGAGTGAAATTCGAAACATATGAAAACAGCATCAAAAGAATCGTAACCAAATGATGCACAAGCATTTGGGTAAAGTCCTGAAGAAGTATTCAACAAAAAATCAAGCCTGAAAAATAACTTTTCATTTTGTTATGCAAAACAATTACGCATACTTCTCTAAAAAAAACCTTGCCAAAACAAAGAAGTATGCCAATCTAACAATAATTGATTGCGCGGGTAGTGGTAACAATGCTTTAAATCAAGTTTGCGAGCTTGAAGTAAACACCAACCCCATTGTATTTAACCAGTCTACGAACAACATAACAAAACTACCGCCAGCTGCAACGCACTGAACGCGTCAGTGTTCATATCTATGCATATATATTTTTTTTAAATATATATATATATAACAAATTCGCAAATTTTAATTTAAATTTAATTATTTACTAATTTATATTTATAAATACCCACATCTTATAAAATATACATATATATATATATATATATATATATATATATATATATATATATATATATATATATATATATACACGTCTGTATTAAGCTAATCAACTGGGAGATGTAAAATTTACATTAGAAACAGAAAGATGAATTATTATTTCTAGATGTAAGGTTAAAACGAATTGGTCAGACATTAGAAAAAGATTACCTGATCTGCGTTTTGACTAACGCAGGCAGATCAGGTAATTTCAATTAATCCAGGTGCGAAACACGGAAACTCCTTCAAGAAACATTTAACATTAGAAAAAGATGTTTATAGCAAATATAATTATTCTGGTATCCTCCTGAATTACTGCTCTAATCACCCATTTGGGATGAAAATAGGCATTCTATTATCCATGATAATAAGAAGTCTTACAATAATGGATCTAAAATACCGGGTCAAAGAAATGATTAAATTGAAATAAATATGCAGAATAAATAATTATCTGGAAAAATTAACAGGCAAAATCATAAACAAGACGCTATTGCGATTTAATGGAAAAATAAAACAAGAAAAACAGGTAAGGGATTTAGAAAAGCAAAATGAAAAAAGAACTGAAATCTGGTTCTACCAGATTCTAGACTAAGTAGAAAAATTAGGACATTAGCAACGAAATACAACATAAGAACAGTGTTAAGACAATCAGTTACAATAGGCAATAAGCTACCGAATCAGAAAGAAAAACCGCTCAACACATCAGGAGTTTATGAGCTACCTTGTAAAGATTGCAAACTCCGGCATATATGTAGAATTATCTGTCCAATAAAGGTACCTAGAGTGGAACATAAAACTGCGTGCGAATATAGACATAGTCATAGATCAGATCTAGGAAAGTACTCGGTGAAAACAGGTTATCAAATAAACTGGGATGGATGTAAGCGGATTGCACTATGTAGCTGAAATAGATTAACCAGGTTGATTGGGGAATGAATTGATATAAAATCAGGAATGAACGTCACAAATGTGAGATCTGTAGAAAAATCATTAGGCCCCAAATGTAATAAAGAAATTGTACAGCCGACATTTCCAGTCAAGTACAATGTATGCAAGACTACTAGAGATGAGAGCCGCATATCTAACTTTGATTTCCATATATATATATATATATATATATATATATATATATATATATATATATATATATATATATATATATTATAATATATATACATATATATGCAGTGGTGTGATCCTCGATAATTAGTTTGACGTTGTACTCTGATGATAATCATGGAAGGTCGAAACGCGTCAGTGCGTTGCGACTGGCGGTAGTTTTGTTATGTTGTTCGATGACTGGTTAAATACGATGGGATTGGTGTTTACTTCAAGCTCGCAAACTTGATTTAAAGAAATGAAACCACCCGCGCAATCAATTATTGTTTAATTGAATTGGTCTAACATTAGAAAAAGATTTAACAATAATTGATTGTGCGGGTGGTGGTAACAATTCTTTAAATCAAGTTTGCGAGCTTGAAGTAAACACCAATCCCATTTTATTTAACCAGTCGTCGAACAACATAACAAAACTACCACCAGCCGCAACGCACTGACGCGTTTCGACCTTCCATGATCATCATCAGAGTACGACGGCAAACTGACTATCGAGGATCAAACCGCATTGAATATATATGGAAATCAAATTTAGATATGCGGCAGTCACCTCTAGCAGTCTCGCATACATTGAACTTGACTGGAAATGTCGGCTGCACTATTTCTATGCAGTCACGAACATTAACTGTTTGCAGCTTTCGCCACATATACATATATAGGCAAAACAATTTAACAATAATTTATTGCGCGGGTGGTGCTAACAATTCTTTAAATCTAGTTTGCGAGCTTGAAGTAAACACCAATCCCATTGTATTTAACCAGTCGTCGAACAACATAACAAAACTACCGCCAGCCGCAACGCACTGACGCGTTTCGACCTTCCATGTTCATCATCAGTTCAATGAATGCGAGACTGCTAGAGGTAGGAGCCACATATCTAAATTTCATTTCCATATATATTCAATGCGGTTTGATCCTCGATAGTCAGTTTGCCGTCGTACTCTGATTATGATCATGGAAGGTCGAAACGCGTCAGTGCGTTGCGGCTGGCGGTAGTTTTGTTATGTTGTTCGACGACTGGTTAAATACAATGGGATTGGTGTTTTCTTCAAGCTCGCAAACTTGATTTAAAGAATTAGAAAAAGCTATTTATAGGAAAGATACTTATTCTGGTATCCCCCTGAATTACTGCTCTAATCACCCGTTTGAGATGAAAATAGGCATTCTAAAATCCATGATAATACGGAGTCTTTAAATAGTGGATTTAAAATATCGGGACATAGAACTGATATAATTGAAAGAAATATTCAGGGAAAATAGTTATCTGGAAAAATGAACTGCCAAAATCATAAACGAGACGCTATTGCGATTAATTGGAAAAATAACACAAGAAAAACAGGTAAGGGATTTAAAATAGCAAATGAATATAAACACTGAACTCTGGTTCTACCAGATTCTAGATTAAGTAAAAGAATTAGGACATTAGCATTGAAATACAACATAAGAGCAGTGTTAAGGCAATCAGTTTCAATAGGCAATAAGCTACCGAATCAGAAAGAAAAAATAGAACCACTCAACACATCAGGGGTTTATGAGCTACCTATTAAGGATTGCTAACTCAGGTATATAGGTAAAGCTATCCGTCCAATAAAGGTACGCAGGCAAATATAGACATAGAAATAGATCAGATCTAGCAAGGCACTCAGTCGAGACAGGTCATCAGATAAACTGGGATGGCTGTAAGCAGATTGCACTATGTAACCGAAATAGATTAACCAGATTAATTAGAGAAACAATTGATATAATATCAGGAATGTACGTCATAAATGTGAGATCTGTAGAAAAATCATTAGGCCCCAAATTTAATGATACCTTCTCGAATGGAGAGGAATCAGAGTTTATATTAAATCCAACTAAGAGACCGCAACTAAGAATTTGAGATAGTAAACGGAACAATTTAGATGGAGTTAAAAAGAGGTAATATAGCTATAATTATAGTGAATCCTGTGCATTCGAGGAACTTACCTAGATACTTATATATTGACTTATATATATGCATTTATATAAATTTATTGATGGAAATTTAAATATTTAAATATCTGGGTGGACCTCACATGGTTGCTTAAATGTCTATTTAAATATGCAGATTACACACACATATGTATGATGAACATTT
The DNA here is from genome assembly GCA_029291075.1 of Eudiplozoon nipponicum. Taxonomy (NCBI): domain Eukaryota; kingdom Metazoa; phylum Platyhelminthes; class Monogenea; order Mazocraeidea; family Diplozoidae; genus Eudiplozoon; species Eudiplozoon nipponicum. Next base: position 5,474 of record JAQBSW010008746.1, read on the forward strand.
GCGATTTAAATAAGATTTGAAGGAAACTTACATCGTTGCTTATATGTTTATCTAAATATGCTGAACAGATATGTGTACATATATGTATATACATATTATTCAGAGGTATATATATGAATGATTCTAAATTTTTATACAAGATGTGGGATGAACTCACATAGTTGCTTAAATGCTTATTTAGATATACGCAATATATATATATATATATATATATATATATATATATATATATATATATGTGTGTGTGTGTGTTATATTTAGATTCTTATGTAAAATGTGGGGAACCTCACATGGCTGCTTATGTGATTGAGATATACATATATATATATATATATATATATATATATATATATATTATATATATATATATCGATAATACCAAACTTCACTCTACAATATTTCATTTATATACATCCTGGGTTTTCATTTGATTATGAGGGTAGCAACAAATCTGACTCGGTTTTACTTCTTTTTCGTTTTTTGGCTGATTGGTAAGTGTGTATGCGTTTGTGTCCGTATTTGTGCCTGTTTGCATGTAGAGGCCATTCTCTCTGTATTGCAAAGTGATTTCTAAAATCAGGTTAACATAATATTCTAATCGACTGGCCAAGAATAACGAAATTCAACAAAAATTTACTAGTATTCAGGCAAGACTGAACAAGCCCTCGACTAGACTCAATAAACATTGAACTCGGATTGGCAATAAACCGAAGGGGGAAAACAGATGCACATACGGTGACAGCAACTTCCAAACAATATGAGCATTCAATTATTATAATCAAGGTTGCGGTCTTGATATAAACACCTGCCCCATTAATTACTTACATATGTCAGTATAAACTAAGAATTGTATAGTGTAGAAAAGGCAATTCATCCAGTAGACCGGTTTCGTCCTTATTGGGAACTCATCATGTACTGGCCAGAATTTGCCGCGGACAGGACTACGAACCTGGGCACGTCTGCTTCGGAATCTGGTGCTCTAACCACTGAGCCATCCTGCCGCACACTACACTGCACACAATTTTCAGTTATATACTAACTAATGTAACTTGGTTAGTCTATTTTTCCTTTAGGTGGAGCTCATATGGCATCCATTTAGACCCAAAGTTCCAACTAACCATCCCCAATCTGTCATTACTGAACAGACACCACACTACATGGGGAAGTGGTATTAAAATGAACATTTATATAATTAAATGAACATTGATTGCGCGTTCAACACTGCAATCCGCACTTGCGCAATTACCATGTTAAGAAAACAGATTTGCGCAAATAGGTGAAACCTGACTACATTCTGAAAAATAGCACTCGAACACGTAACAGCGAACAATGCGAACAGATGCTTAAATCTCAAGTCATCAATACAATAATTACCAGAACTCAGATATCACTTTTCAGTACAGCGAGAATGACCTCTACATGCAAACAGGCACACACACAGACACAAACGCATACACACTTACCAATCAGTCAAAACAAGAAATAGAAGTAAAACCGAGTCAGATTTGTTTGCTAGGTTGTTTACTAAGTTCCTTTTGTGGAATTTTCACACACTGTTGTAGTAGTAAATGTATTGCCCGGTGAAAGTGGATTTTCTTTATATGGCCAGTGTCAAATCCCCGTTTTAGTGAACGACCTAGCAAACAGAATCAGGACGATCTGCTCTGAACACAAAATTGAGGAAGAACTGGGCTACCTCAGGAAATTTTGCTAATGAACAATTACCCAGAGCGTTTCATTGATGTCAACATCAGACCACGGCAGATTCGCACTAGAGAGGATACCGTCAAGCAGGTTTTCCTAAACTTACCATTTAGAGGCGATGTACCAGCCTCAATAATTGCACGGCGGCTGAATAGAATAACTAAGGAGAACTTTCCCAGTGTTAAAGTTAATATGACATTTAGCACACAGAAAATCATGAGGTTGGATACCAAAGATCAATTGCCAATTCTCTCCAAATCATTCATAGTCTACAAATTCTTATGTATGTGCGGTAGCACATATATCGGACGTACGAAGAAGCAATTGATAAACAGAATCCAGCAACATTTGCCACAGAAATTGCCACAGAAAAATCAGCTATTTCCGATTATATATTGGCAACAGGGCACCCAGTCAATTCTAAAAATTTCACAATTCTACAAAAAGCAAAATCAGAAAAATTATTATTTATTTATGAAGCCATTTATATAAAACAACAAGCACCTGACCTTAATATTCAAAAGTTTCATCAACATGATATTCTAATCGACTGGCCAAGAATAACAAAATTCAACAACAATCTACTAGTATCCAGGCAAGACCAAACAGGCCCTCGACTAGAATCAACAAACATTCAATCGGATTGGCAACAAACTGAAGAGGAAATAACAGAGGCGCATACGGTGACAGAAGTTTCCAAACAATATGAGCGTTCAACACTGCAATCCACACTGGCGCTGTTACCATGTGCAGAACAAAAATTTGCGCAACAAGGTGAAACGATAAACTACACTGGAAAAATAGCACTCGTACATGTAACAGCGAACAATGCGCACAAATGGTTAATTCTCAAGCCATCAAAACAATAATGACCAGATCTCAGACATCACTTTGCAATACAGCGAGAATGACCTTTACATGCAAACAGGCACACACACAACACAAACGCATACACACTTACCAACCAGCCAAAACAAGAAATAGAAGTAAAAGCGAGTCAGATTTGTTACCACTAGCATAATCAATTGAAAACCCAGAATGTATATAAATGAATGATTGTAGAGCGATGATTAGTATTCACGAAATAAATGGCCTTTATCCACATTGTTATTAATGCTTTTCTCCCTAATTAGAAATATATATATATATATATATATATATATATATAAAATATATATATATATGGATGCCGATTCGTTGAAGGATTTACAGTGTTGCTTGTATGATATTCATATTATATATAAAAGAAACATGTTGCGCGACAGGGAATAGAATATTTACCTGATTATCGGGTTGCGATCCGATTTGTTTGCATCCACTGTCTTCCTGATTTTTGTTCCAGAATTTTCGATATCCGGATACGGATATCTTTTTCAATGGAAAGCTCATCATAATAAGTTGACAATCAATATGTCAAGTGGAAATATTAGTTTAAACTGCCCCATTTATACTTGTTGTTAGATCTCTTAAGCATAAAATGCTAGGAAAGTGTATGTCAAATTGGTTTGTGTATATGTCTGCATGTGTACACGCTTCGAAATGAGATTACAGTGATTTAGTCACAATTACTGACAACTCACTAGATAAGCGTACGCCATGCCTGTGTGTATGTATTCTCGTTTGTTTTTGATTGAGGAGTAATCAACTATTGCACGTGTACACTCATCCCAGTGAAATGACAGCGATTTAGCAACATCTGACTAATCACTAGATAAGCGTATGCCACCTCTGTGTGTTATCGGTTCCAATAGCTAATATCTTCATGCATAACATGGAGGAGACTCTCTTAGATATAACGCCCTTAAATCCTAAATTGTATGTACGATATTTAGATTATATATTAGTTATTTGGAATCACGGGGAGGATCAACTGATAAATTTCTTAAACATAGCAAATCAGGTGAGCGAGCTTAAATTTACAATTGAAAATGAATCATGTGGCGAATTACCATTTCTGGATGTCAAGTTAATTAGAAATGGTACAAAACTAGAACGGGATGTTTATAGGAAGGATACTTACTCAGGTATCCTTCTTAATTTCGATTCAAATCATCCATATAGAATGAAAATCGGTATCTTAAAATCGATGATAATAAGAAGCTTAAGATTAACAGAAAATAAACATAGAGAGATTGAATTAGGGAGACTGCGAGAAATATTCAGTGCTAATGGGTATCCTCTAAAGTTAATTGAAGCAACTATAATGAGCGTTATAAGTAAATTTAATCATGACTGGAAGTACGTGAAGTCAAATAAAGCAAAAGATGACCGGAGGGTAATGGTTATACCTGACTCTAAACTAAGTAGGAAAATCAAAATGGTAGCATCAAAATACAATATACGTACTATTTTAAAACAGACCCTTACCCTGGGTATTAAACTTCCCAACCAAAAGGAAAAAATAGAACCGTTAGACACATCAGGAGTATATGAAATTCCATGTAACGACTGTAACCTGATGTATGTGGGTGAAACCATGCGCCCAATTAAGGTTAGAAGAGGAGAACATAAAACCGCATGCAAGTATGCCCATGTTAATAGATCAGATCTTGCACGCCATACAGTAGAGACAGGACACACAATTAATTGGGATGGGTGCAGACGTATATCAATTTGTAGCCGTAGCAGATCGACTAGACTGATTAGAGAATCCATCGAAATTAAATCGAGAAATGACATAATGAATGAAACAGCCGTAGAAAAATCACTAGGTCCTATTTGGAATACAGCACTAAATAATGGTAGAAAACGAAGATTGCACGAATCAGAATCAGAATCAGAAACTCGCTCAAGTAAAAGAATAAGAACACTGGACTGATATTAACTTACAGAGGTGGAGAGTGAGTAATTCAATATCGCCTAATTTATTTTTGATTAACTTATTATTTCATCCTTGATTACTTGTTATCTTATTTTATCTGTTATCTTACGTTCTGTTGTTAGTGTAGCATCTTTTAACAAACATTTATTTGCATCTTTCCTTATCAAACAATTTTCAACTTCTTTTACGATCCCCTTTTTTATTTTATTTTAACTATCCACCTTAATAGAATACTTTTCCGTTTCTAACTTGATTTTGCTAACTCTAAATTATTTACTTTATTCACAGTATCTTGCCCCCTCCTCACCAGGATGCCACTCGTAATTACTTCATTTAGGATAGTACGTGTAAAAATAGGTCTGACGTGTGCGTTTAGGAAATGACAGTTATCATTTTAGTTTCATGTGAATTTCTGTTACACGTGCCGTTAATTACATGTAACAGATTATTTCTCAGTCTTAAGCAAACGCTCACACACACACACACACAAACACACAGAGGTGGCATACGCTTATCTAGTGATTAGTCAGATGTTGCTAAATCGCTGTCATTTCACTGGGATGAGTGTACACGTGCAATAGTTGATTACTCCTCAATCAAAAACAAACGAGAATACATACACACAGGCATGGCGTACGCTTATCTAGTGAGTTGTCAGTAATTGTGACTAAATCACTGTAATCTCATTTCGAAGCGTGTACACATGCAGACATATACACAAACCAATTTGACATACACTTTCCTAGCATTTTATGCTTAAGAGATCTAACAACAAGTATAAATGGGGCAGTTTAAACTAATATTTCCACTTGACATATTGATTGTCAACTTATTATGATGAGCTTTCCATTGAAAAAGATATCCGTATCCGGATATCGAAAATTCTGGAACAAAAATCAGGAAGACAGTGGATGCAAACAAATCGGATCGCAACCCGATAATCAGGTAAATATTCATATTATATGTTACACACACACACATATATATATATATATATATATATATATATATATATATATATTATATATAATATATTGTTCCCTTCCTGTGTGCAAAAACAAAAAGAAATTTTATCAGATATAAGAAACATTTCTTTCGCATTGTCTTCTCAAATATCTACTAATGAACATATCTTTATATATAAATTGGAAAGCAAAACAAGATAGAAATATGTGAACATAGAGAGTGTGAAAAACAGAAACCAATCAAATTGCGTGCGTCACATCCAGTTCAAGCTCAATGCTTGTACGTGCTTCTTCTGCTTACATAAATCCGGCTGCAATTTGTTTATCCATAAGGCTTCGTATGTGGCTAGCTCCCTTTTGTTGTTGCATTTAGTAATTACTTTGAATGCTACGTCTGGAGAACATACGTGCGATGTTTCGATGATGTGTTGCGCAATAGCAGACGTGTATTCACCATTTGATTTAAAACAGGCGTTCAAGTTGCAATGTTCTCTCATTCGAGTAATTAACCGTCTGGTCGATCGGCCTACGTAAGTTGATCGACAACTTGCGCATGTATATTGGTAAATAATATTTGATATCGACATTAACGGCTGTTTCTCTTTGATTGCTGGTAAAGGCAAGTGTGTTACCCTAAATAACACTCGTAGTTTGGCTGCATTAAATGTGCGTGTTAATGCTGCTTCAACTTTCTTTTGTGCCATTCGGGAAACTGCATCCCCCTTAAATGGGATTTTTAGGTAGACTGTTTTCTTTTCTGGCCCATAATACGTCTGTTTCTGTTTAATTTCCCTTTTAATAATTGATTGAATTAATTGTCTGGGATAGCTATTAGACATTAAATCGTTAATTGCTTTATTATTTTCATTTTCTTTAGAATCTTGATTAACCAACCTGTCAATTCTTGAAAAGCTGTTGATAACTTATACTGAAATGGCACAAAACTGCTGTAATGCAAATACTGCGCAGACCATGTTGGTTTATGGTAAATTGTTCTGTTTAATTTACCATTAGTTTCTTTCTATACGCAAGCTTATCTCATTATGCACGAAAGACGTACGATTTCGTTTTAATGGAAGCCCTACCTGCTTAAAATATGCGAGGCATATCACTCGATTTTTAACCGTTATCTGAAACCATATAATCAAGGAACTACATCACACATCGGAAATACACTAAGCTCATCTTCAAAAATGCACATGCTTCAACGTTAAGTGTAATCTATTGATGCTACGCCTTGTAAACATAACATTTATCAAAATCTATTTGCACAAGTATATTATCAAATCAAAATGAACTTTATGGTGAAAATTCAACCCTACTGCAGACGAAGATAAGAGCAGATATAGACAAAACAGGTATTATAGGCTCCCGTAGAAATAGTTATTGGATCACTGAAACATCTAAGGAGGACAAACGTGTATTAGGCGATGCGCACTTAGTAAAAAACTAATTTAACTATGACCAGAAGGATAAACCAAAGATAGCATGAAAAGAACGTATAATCTCTTTGGCACATTCATTTTGTGCTTACTGGCGGCTCATCAGTAGCAGCCGGTACCGCGCCTTAAACTCATTATATATATTTGGGTGAGGATTGTGGTATATCTCTCTGTAAGTGCAGTTCTGTTACACGCTAGCAAAACCTGGTTCTTTAGAATCGAAGACTTTGACGCTTCATGGCTATCGACTCCCGTGGTTTTAGAAGCACAGTATATATATATATATATATATATATATATATATATATATTTAGTGAATACCAATCATCGCTATACAATCATACATTTATATACATTCTGTGTTTTCAATTGATTATGCTAATGGTAACAAATTTGACTCGCTTTTACTTCCGTTTCTGGGTTTTGCTGGTTGGTGTGTATTGAAAACCCAGAATGTATTTAAACATATGATTGTATAGCGATGAATAGCATTCACGAAATAAATGGCCTTTATGATCGACTGGTCAAGAATACAAATAATTCAGGAACAATTTACTAGTATTCAGGCAAGACCAAACAGGACCTCGACTAGAATCAACAGACATTCAATCGGATTGTCAACAAACTGAAGAGGAAATAACAGAGGCGCATACGGTGACAGAAGTTTCCAAACAATATGAGCGTTCAACACTGCAATCCACACTGGCGCTGTTACCATGTGCAGAACAAAAATTTGCGCAACAAGGTGAAACGATAAACTACACTGGGAAAAATAGCACTCGTACATGTAACAGCGAACAATGCGCACAAATGGTTAATTCTCAAGCCATCAAAACAATAATGACCAGATCTCAGACATCACTTTGCAATACTTCAAGAATGACCTTTACATGCAAACACGCACACACACAAACACAAACGCATACACACTTACCAACCAGCCAAAACAAGAAACAGAAGTAAAAGCGAGTCAGATTGGTTACCACTAGCATAATCAATTGAAAACCGAGATAAATATATATATATATATATATATATATATATATATATATATATATATATATATATATATATTCTTTCATTTATATACAACCTGGGCTTTTATTTGATTATGTGGAAGTCAATAATGTTGGCTCGGTTTTACTTTTATTTATTGTTTGGCTGATTAGTAGGTGTGTATGTATATGTGTCTGTGTATGTGTGCATGTTTACATGTAAATATCTTTCTCGTTGTTTTGCAAAGTGATGTCTGAGATCTAGTCATTCTTGTATTGATGGATTAAGAGTTAACCAACTGTTTGCATTATTGGCTGTTACGTGCACGAATGTTATTTTCTCGAGTGTAAGTTTTCGTTTGCCCATATTCCGCAAATTGATTTTTTCCGCTTAGAAACAGCGCAGGTGCGGATTACAGTGTTGAACGCTCATATTGTTTCGAAATTTCTGTCCCCGTATATGCAGTTCTTTTCCTATTTAGTTTGTTGCCAATTCGATCGAATGCTTGTTGAGTCTGGTCGACGAGGTGTTTGGTCTTGCCTGGATGCTAGTAAATTGTTGTTGGGTTTTTGGATTCGTTGCTAGTCGATTAGAATACCATTTTGATGAAACTTTTGAATAATTAGGCCGGATGTTAGTTGTGTTATACATAGAACTTCATAAATATATAATAATTTTTCCGATATTGCTTTATGTAAATTTGAAGATTTGTTCAAATTGACTGGGTGCCCCGTTTACAATATATGATTGGAAATAGCTTATTTTCCTAATGATGCCAAGCCTTTTGTAATAAATTTCTGCGGTAAATGTTATCCGATTTTTTTAATTAAATGCTTATTCGTACGTCCAATATATGTGATAGTGCACAAACATGAGAATTTCTAAACTATGAATGATTCATATCAAAGAAAAAAATGAGTTCTCTGAACTTAAAATACCAAATACTCACTAGCGTATGCCCTCATTCCGATTGCCCAATAGAGCTCTGTTCTCTCATCCAGCACCAAATTGGCGTAAGAAACAAGGTGGGCAGATTTTGACATGGCAGAAACAATCAAAGTCACTTACATCCAAATTGGGTAGTATAGGACCCACTCGTCTGCCGGGATGGGGTCCTCGTGCGCATTACAGTTCTTGGTTAGAAACCCTTAGCGATATGGCATCGAATCGAGCTCAGTGGCGATCTTGTTGCAGATGTCTAGTAGAATCATCTTCGTAACTTTCTTTTCTTGGTAGGGCAAAGTTAGCTGCGAGGTTTGGTTTGTTTATGACGTGATACAGTGAAATCCGCAAAGAAGCTGTATTTCTGATGTCGCCTTGCCCGAATGCTAACTTGCCCATAATGGTGTTGTGGAAAGGTTTAAGTTTGCCTATTTCTGTGAGTTATCCTGATAAATTTACTCACAGTAGCAAGGTATTCCTTCTCTCTCTACACCATCTCTCTCTCCCTCGTAAATTTCAGTAATAATTTGTCTAAATTCACTTATATTTTTTTTTCATTCCTTATGGTTATATGGCAGTGAAACATTAGTCACTTGACTTTTGTGTGGCTGGGCATGATGATGATGATGATGATGACTATTCACTTTGAGAATATAATATATCCATTTTTCATGTATATTATACTCACAATTTAAATTAATATACAATTAACCATGCACATACATGTCTACACCACATATATGATGTGTACATAAATCAACCATGTCAGTTAATCTCACATCTTACATAAGAATCTAAATATCCATTCATATATAGACAAGTACAGGCTATATATATATATATATATATATATATATATATATTAGACACATATATGTTTTATATATTCACATAAGATGTGAGTGAACTCACATGGCTGCTTACTACGTATAACATATATGATGTGTACACTTGTATATATGTAGTTTGTACACAGACATAAATAGAGATTTAAATATTAACAATTGTGTTTGATTGATATAATTTATCCACTGACCGACTCACATGGTTGCTTATATGACATGCATATTATAAACGGTGTATACATCGTTTATATATATATATATATATATATATATATATATATTATATATTTAATTATAAAGATTTGGGAAGAACTCGCATTGTTGCCTACATGATTATATATATGCATAAGATATAGTAGTTAAGAAGTATATATATATATATATATATATATATATATATATATATATATATGGATATTTGTATATAGGATGGGGGTATAATAAAATAAAAATATGCACATAATAAATAAAAATATTTATTGCTTATATATTATATACCCAATGTGAATCGTATGAACCCACCTTCTTGCTTACATTTCATTTTATATATTGTTCGGACACAGAAATTTGAATGAAAAATAAAATACATGTAGGATATGAGTATAAATGTGTATTTTATCGATATATCATTCGTTAGTTTAGGCTCCGTATTCTCCAATGCCGCGTTTTGCGTACGCGGGTAATAGCTTTGCACAGACAGTTTCAAAAAGAACCGATTGATCACAATTTCCAATTTCGTTTTGTCTTCCATCAGATCTTTGTGAAACTGTCGGTGCAAAGCTATTACGCGCGTAAGAAAAACGCGGCATTGGAGAATATCAAGCTGACAGTCCACAATCAAATTTTAAAAAGTACTTGAGGCTACGAATTCGTTGTTGTTCAAACGATAGAATAATAATGCGTATAGGTTTTTGTGTGCGTTGGGTGTTATGTGGATATTTTGGTGTATACATGTGAGAAAGGCTTAAATGTTGATGCAAATTACTCAGTGCTGTCCTTCTTGTTTGTATTCTCGCCGCCTTTATCTTGTGCTGTACAATTAATAGCACTCGTAAGTCGGTAAAATCTTGAATCCTCTACATTTCCAGGTGCACGGATTTAGGGGCCTTGATTGGTGGGTTCTCACTTGTCCCTTCATTTTGAAGCCCTCCATCAGCTGTGTCTGAAAATAACGTTGGAACAAGATTTTCCAAGATATGAGTATAAATGCGTATTTGGTTGATTTATCAAACGTTATATTAGGCCTCGTATTCGTTGTTGTTCAAGCAATAGAATAATACTGTGTTTATAGGTTGGTGTGTGCATGTGGAGTTATGTGAATACTTTTATGTATAATTTGAGTATAGGAGAAAAGGTATTTTGAGTTTTCTGTTCTGTGTACCTGACGCATTTTGTCCTTCACTGTTAATTTGTAGCAAACTGAATTTGACATTTCATTTCTCTATTTTTGGTTTTACAAATCGTGATCTATGTAATATATTCCTGCGCTTAATTGTATTTTATACTGTGCATATCGGGAACGTTCAGGAACAGTTCGATCAACATGGAAGCTAATTTTAAGTTTGAGGACACTAGCAAATTAGCTGAAGATACTGCTGGCTTGAACTTTAAAAATATGGACGAGAATGCTAACTTATCAGACTTGAATAGGTATATTAAGACTGAAACCGACTTGGCACCTACGGGGCTCTCATCAGCTAATAGGACTAGGGGCCTCTTGATAGTAAGGCAGACAATAAAAATTATTTGTGAAGTAAAATAAATATAAATACATCTGTCGGGAATGAAAATACCACATTTGCCACAAGTTGATTATTCCTGTGCGTATGGCGTAAACTCTGAAGATCGCACTGGAAATGTAGTTCCGAAAATTTTGAAAAAATCTCAAAAAGTAGATCGCACTGGAAATGGAGTCCCGAAAATTTGGAAAATATCTCAAAAGTAGCTGACGGACGGCTTGAGAATGAATTGATAAATGAGAACCCATCAGTCATTGCCGAACAAAATCTGTGCATCTGGAAATGTAAATGAATCAAGATTTTAGCGGTCTGCGAGTGCTACCGATTGTTCCGAACAAGAAAAATGCGGAATAAAATTTTAAAAATGACAGCTCCGCGTAAGGTACAACATTTAAGAATATAGTATAATTAAACAACCAATGATTGCTCGGGTGGTGGTAATAACTATTTAAGTCAGGTTTGTGTTTCTTTATGTAAACACAAATCCCACTGTATTTAACCAGTCCTCGAACCACATAGCTAAACTATGCGTGCGAGTAGCGGTAGTTTAGCTATATAGAGTAATAGTCGATGTAGAGGAATATGTCATGTTCGGTAGATTAACCATAATTAACCTAGATTGTGAATTAACACTGTAGCTGAACCGAATGCCCTGCATACTTCTTGAATTTTCGATTCCCGAATTTCGATAGACCAAAACGACAGTGAAAATCTTCCTATAACATAAAACATGCAAGTTAGCAGCCGTAGAGCCACCATTGCTCCCTCGCTCTAACAAGGCAACGCGCACAAGAACGAAAATACAATAATTAAAATCGCGCAAGAACAACCAAGAAAGATGAGTAACATGACATAAAACTATGTATGTCAAAAATTTTTGAGCGAATTTTTTTATACAAAATTTGTTTAATCAATCAGCGTCAATTCAAGCTTCAAAATAATTTAAACAATCAATGATTGTGAGGGTGGTGAAAGTATTTAAATCCACGATGCAAGCTTTAGTTAAACACCAATCCACATGCATTCGTCATTATAAGTTAAACATCTGATAAGTACCAACGGCAGTCAACTGGATGAATTGTAAATTTATTTTAAATTGAGTTCCTGGTTCCCATATATACGCAAATGTTTTTTTAGAATTCGACTATACATAGACGTAATATTATAGCTCTGGTTTACGTAACAATCTATCCGAGCGAAGTAAATTCACTAATCCCAATGTTTCTTACAGTGCATATTGTTCACATGGCTCTCTTACACCGGTGTTCCGACGCGAGATCTTGCGAGTAAGATACAGCGTCAAATGTTCGGTCTCTTACTTGTTTAGCTTTTTTATATTAGTCCACCCAGGTCAGCGGTAGAACGCAGCGATCATGAGATATCCAGCCATCTTTGCCAGTTATTCAAATAACAATTTATTTGGCATCACTTGCAACATTGAAGTCATGCAATGCCACTCTGTAGATATACAATGCTGCTTTCAAATTGATAACCACCAATTAATTAGACCTACCAATTATGGTCACGTTTAAAGCTTGGCAATCCATCTTATTTCTAAGAGCGCTCAATAATAAAAATTTTTGTAATTTAAATCAATCACATAATGCAATTAGTAATAGAGACCGACAGCGTACCAGACTTGTTTCATCGATACACCTTGATACAGACTTTAACCACGCAGTCACTAGAAATGGTCTACAAAAAACTGCACTTGGTGCTACGTCATGGCACACTACACTGTATTAGTTTTTCGAAATCGCCGGCTGAATAATTAGCCATACGTAATAAGGGTTAGCAAACTTAAATCACGAATACTTAGCCAGCCTATGCTTGATTCGGATCCTGAAGTACGTTCCTATATCTTTGGTAATGGAATACAATTAAAATATCATTTATATTAGCAGTCATAAAATTCCAATATGAAATTTTTTTCTCTAATATCATCAAAAACACTTTAATCCCATCGACTTCGCTAGGACTACGTTATGCAAGCCATAGTTAAAAATTAAATTTGAAAGACAATATCTCCACCATACCCGACTACACCACAATCATATCCGCGCTTGCTACAATTCAAAAATTGAGCATATGAACTCCCTTCAAGCATCAAAGTGCCCATTGTTTACCCTGGCGACTATCCTGAGATACTTTCATAAACGGATATCACCACTTACCGGTTGCTTGAGTGTTCCCAAGCACCATTCAGGTTCTCACGTCTGAATTACGCAAATATTTCAATATACCACTGCATGGAACACTCTGGAGCCTCGATGACATCATTCACACTTCAGGTCCTACAAGCGAATGTTAATCATTTTTCGATGAAATTTGCCTGTACATGTTCGCGCTACTGTTTAACTTGTGCCTTTCTAACCGAAAGAAGAATAAGCTTTACCAAAGGCACGTACAAGCTATCCATATTTCTGGTATTACAACCATCATTCACATGGGCACCCAAGCTCTCACTCGAGTGCACATCCTTCGTCTCGGTAACCATATTCAGAACTCGAGATCACGACCTGCTCTTTCCTATGCTTTCCATCCTTCGCTGAAACCTGAACCATAGTCTGAAAGGATTTGTAAGTTTGGTGCTGCTCTAGCTCACAAGGTTCACATGTTCCAATGGACGTTAAACCGTTGTGGACGAGGTTATTTGCAGGTTCCTGCTATGGTCGCCATACTTAACAGACAGTCTATTCCTAAAGTTTAACGAGAATCTATTCGATAAAAATTTGATACTGGTCATAGAGGCAGCATTTTTTATAGATCCAATGTATATGAAATAGTTCATACCAGAACAGTTGAACTCTTTAAAATAACTTATAAATGCATCTTGGTCTAAGTCTCAATGTCCGCACACCTGAGACCGGCATCCGTGTCAATAAAATTAAAGACTTCATACAAACCTCGTCATATTTCACCAAAAAAATGAATGCGTTTGGGTTCAGTAGCGTTACCACCATTACCTTTCATTGCGAATTTGTGGCCGGAACCGAAAGAAGTACGTGCTTCTTGGCTTACCGTTTCCCAAATATTCAGGAATATTTAAATCCAATAGAAACTAAATATTTTCAGTCTTTGTATGGAATAAGAAAATAGAATAGTTAGGAGCCAGGTAAACACACATTTTCTCTCTAAAGGAGCCTTGAAGAACAAAAGCAAAATACAAAAACTAAAGCCGATCATGAAAAATCAACAAAGATAGTCAACATGAGTTTAAACAACGAATGTTCTAGAAATTATGACAATGCATTTAAACCAGCGGCAATTCAATACATTCAGATTAATTAAATAATCATTTATTACGCGGGTTGTGACAAAAATTATCTAAATAAAATGTGCAATCTTGATATAAACAACAATCTCATTTTATTTAATCATTCGCACAACATAGCAGAACTACCACATTTACACGTACTGGTTCGTTTCGACCGCCCATGATCTTCATCAGAGCACAACATAAAACTGATTAGCGAGGATTAAGCTGAAGGACATACATAAGAAAGCAAAACCAGATATTCGGATTTCATCTCTAGTAAGCTCACGTATACTATAATGGACCGGAAATATCGGCTGCACAATTCCGAAACAGTCACGAACCTGAACATCATGCCGTATTCATCGCATATATGCAATTAATTCAATCAAATAATACTGGGTTGTGAAGGTGATAAATGCAAATTTTCAAATCAAATATGCAAGCATGATATAAACACAAATCTTATTGTATATAACCTTTCACACAATATATAAATATATATATATATATATATATTGGTGACTTCGGCTAGCTTACCCCTATCACATTGAGCAAAATATCTAGCAGGAGAAATGGATGAATACATTAATGTGTCTCGTCTATACCGCGCAGGGTGCAATGGCGCAGCAAACAATGCATACTGCTGTAGTGCAATTTCAGCAACTGCGTGATCACAATTCTCTATTGAGAAATACAGTTGTAATCAGTCAGGCACACAATCCTGGAATGGCGTTAGTCGCTATTTATAAACGGTATAGAACACAGTTTGCCGTCGTACTCTGATGATGATCATGGAAGGTCGAAACGCGTCAGTGGGTTGCGGCTGGCGGTAGTTTTGATGTTGTTCGACGACTGGTTAAAAACAATGGGTTTGGTGTTTACTTCAAGCTCGCAAACTTGATTTAAAGAATTGTTACAACCACCCACGCAATCAATAATTGTTTTATTGTATTGCTTATATGTGTATATGTGGCGAAAGCTGCAAACAGTTAATGTTCGTGACTGCACAGAAATTGTGCAGCCGACATTTCCAGTCAAGTTCAATGTATGCGAGACTGCTAGAGGTGAGAGCCGCCTATCTAAATTTGATTTCCATATATATTCAATGCGGTTTGATCCTCGATAGTCAGTTTGCCGTCGTACTCTGATGATGATCATGGAAGGTCGAAACGCGTCAGTGCGTTGCGGCTGGCGGTAGTTTTGTTATGTTGTTCGACGACTGGTTAAAAACAATGGGATTGGTGTTTACTTCAAGCTCGCAAACTTGATTTAAAGAATAGTTATATACTATTTGTTGAGGAGAACTAATATATATGCAATTATATATTCGATGTTGCTTACCTAGTAACAAATTAGCTTAATTATTACCAGAAGGATAAATCAAAGACAGATTGGGCGAAAAATATAATCTCGTGCACATCCGTTTCATGTTAACTGGCGACTCATCATTAGGAGCCGATACTACGACCTTTTTCCCACTATATGTTTCGGTGAGGAATGTGGTATATCACTCTAACTTAAAAGTCGTTTATATAATGAATCTGTAATGCAGTTCTGTTATACGCTAACAACACCCGGTTTTTTTTAGATCGAAGAGTTTAGACGCTTCATGGCTTTCGACTCTCGTTGTTTTAGAAGCATAGTATATATATATTCTTTCATTTATGTACAACCTGGATTTGCATTTGATTATGTACCGTTTTATTTTCCCACATTCCTCGCCCAAATATATAGTGGTATACATAGGGTATATATAGGGTAATATTGGGCGTAATACCGGCTCCTACTGATGAGTCGCCTGTAAGCATGAAACGTATATGTATGAGATTATAATTTTTGTTCACGCTGTCTTTAGTTTATATTTCTGGTCATAATTGAACTAATTTGTTACTAGGATCGCAACACCTAATACATAATTAGAACATAGTAAGACTGGTTCCTGAACCTTCTTAGTAATAATGTGTATTCTAGCTCGAACCATTACCAAAATTTTAAGGTTTAAGTGCAAATGGTCTTCTTATTGTGAGCTAGCATTACATGTCTACAAGGAGATTCGTATGACTTTATTTGTACCAGAAATAACAAAAAAATTGGTCATCGTATTATCTGCAAAATAGAGTATATATCTCTTGATCGCTGTGTTCCGCAATTAACTTGGATGGAGGAAGATACGGAGGCTGTATCTGACTCCCAAATTTGGCTAATGAAATACCAGGTTGAAGTAAACCATACGAATAAAACCCACCGGAAGATGCAGGAATAAAGTGGCAAACACGACATGCAAAATTGATCTGCCGATTTGCGGAAGAGGTTTACTAGTATGTATATTCGGTTTCTAAACATCATGGTGCATATTTTAGTCAGAGAGTCCATAACACTCTTTGTTTAAAGCCATTTTATCAATCTTCGTGGGAAATTCGTACTCGGTTTCAGTTTTTGGATAAGCGTTCCGCTGAATTGTCTATTTTTAAGAGAGCAAAGGTAGCACTTTGGTTCCTAACTTTACCCTATTCTGATTCTACATAAAGTAACCTGCAATATATTTATTATATATCATACCTCAATCGGTCTAACTACAGTCGAATTCGAATTCTAGGGTAATTGCGGTGCTACTATCGAATTGAGCATATTTCTCCAAACTGCCAGTTCTGACGGCATTGTTATAACGTCTTTAAATGTATAGACATGGACACCACTCTAAGATGTGAGGATATTGAAGTTTACATCTAGGAACGTAAGGAAGATAGTAAAACGGATTCAGCTAACCAGTCTGAAATGTCATCCACCAAGGGCTATTGAAATTAAATTATACCTAGAGGATTAATACACTCTGGCGGGTATGTTTCTGGCCATTGAGAGGCATGTATAAGACAGTAGGAGAACTTCTAAAACGTAATATCTAATCAATAATTATATATATATATATATATATATATATATATATATATATATATATATATAATTCAAGCTTAAAGTCAAAAGTATATAAACAGATACATATAAGCATGAGCTCTTCGCAATCAGGAATATATAGCTTTTATAAAGTTGTAATTTTAGATGATTTCTCCTCAATAAGTGCATTAAGGATATCAAATATACCCTTAGTAGTCTACTATATAATGTCTACATATTCCATCTGGAAGCATCAGAACCACAACCAATTATAAATAAATACTGCCATGCACATCTAGGGTATGATGATGACACTTTCATAATCATCATTGAAGATGCCGCAACAAGTGATATTCTTAAACATATTAATAAGGCAGGCCATCATATTCAGGTTACTTGTGAGTGCATAAATTCTCAACCTGACGCACTGCCCTCTCTTGGTGTTTCGCTATTGAGAAAGGAAGATGGTAGACTAAAAATAAAAATATATCTAAAGCAGACATGGAATGGAAAATACGTCCATTAAGAAATCGGTGTCACAATTTCCCAAAAGAGAAATTTGGATTCGGAATTTCTCCTACAACAGAAACAAAATCTCTTACGAATAATTTCAATTTCACGAAGTGGCAATGCTCAGAACAACTTTATTAGAAAATGGGTACCTTAATATCATACGTCTATGCACGTTTAAAGGGAACGCGTTATCCCAAATATGTACTGTGTGAATGAAAAAAAATATGAACTTCTCAGATGCCTAATAAAAAAGCAGATGTTTTTTTTGCAATAAACGCCTGCTCCCTACAATCGAATAGTTAAATCATTTCAATTTATAAAAATGACGCAGCTGCTCAATGTAGCTCGGAAGAACCGATCAGTAAAGAAGCGAATTTAAAAAAGTCAGACTAAGCAAAGCTGGCACAGAAAAGACCATATCTGCAATACTTTTCTTTAAATCAAGTTTGCGAGCTTGAAGTAAACATCAATCCCATTTTATTTAACCAGTCATCGAAAAACATAACAAAACTACCGCCAGTCGCAACCACTAACGCGTTTCGACCTTCCATGATCATGATCAAAGTACGACGGCAAACTGACTAGCGAGGACCAAACCGCATTGCATATACACGGAAAGCAAAATTAGATATGCGGCTCTCACCTTTAGTAGTCTTGCATACATTGTACGTGACTGTAAATGTCGGCTGCACAATTTATATGCAATCACGAATATTAGCTGTTTGTAGCTTTCGCCATATATATATATATATATATATATATATATATAGGCAAAACAATTAAACAAAAATTGATTGCACGGGTGGTGGTAACAATTCTTTAAATCAAATTTTCGAGCTTGAAGTAAACACCAATTCAATTGTATTTAACCAGTCGTCGAACAACATAACAAAACTACCGCCAGTAGCAACGCACTGATGCGTTTCGACCTTCCATGATCGTCGTACTCTGATGATGATAAATGGTATTGGAGTTTACTTCAAGCTTGCAAACTTGGTTTAAAGAATTGATACCAGAACCCGCGCAATCAGTTATTGTTTAATTGTATTGTCTATATCTGCAATAGTTGAACGCATTTTCTACAAACATCATATTAAAAATCAGGCGGATTTCTGGCGCTCTTCATAGCAAAGAACGAAATAGGATTACGTACAACGGACGGAGTTGTACGCAACCTCATTAATCCTCATAGAAATAAACAACTGAAGCTTTATATGTTTTGAACATAAACTGGGGAATTATTTGTGTGTATGTGACTCAGCATATACGATTCATACAGCCTGTTTGTTTTTGTATAATTACGCATTTAGTCCAACCGTTCCACCCTTATTTTCCAAAGGAATGGCTTCATAATGTCACAGCTATTATAACCGAGTTGAGATCTGGTGAAATGAAAATATTTTTGAACTTTAGTCTATAAACCCGCATTACGGTCAATTTATATTTCAATACATTATTTTAATCTCAACACAAATTGCAAATGCATAAAAATGGCTGAACTCAAATGTATACATGCTATAAGATATTTCATTTAACGTTGTCATGACTACCTCGAAAATGTGACAATTTATGTCGATCGAGACCAGTGCATAAGGCTTTTCTGTAGTAGCAGGTGTTCAGAATTTGTTTTTGTTCTTAATTTTGGTAAAATGTAACCAATTTCTAAGTTCATAACGTCGGCATTCTTTACAAAGTTAGTGCATCGATACACCGGAAGATGACTTTGAAGTTACACTGTTAAAGGCATAATAGAAAGTTAACCATATTAATGCTTTAACACACTTACGTACAGGAGTCTGTACTGTACATTTGGTTTACATTTCTAGACCAAATGTAGAGTGAGGTCGGAGCACACAGCATAAAACGCATGCGTGTGAGATAAAACATTTTGCTTATGCGGACTTAGGCATATACTTCCAGTCCTATTTAAACTACCGATTTGCAAAATACACAACACCTTATACGTTGTTACAACGTGTGTATTATTCTTAAATAATTATTTTTAATAAAATCAATTTTATGTCTTTAACTTTGATGAAATAGCATATAGATATTAAAAATTGTACATTTGTACACTCAAGATTCATTGAAGCTGTAATTTCAACGAAATCGCAATGAGCTACTCCAAAATTTACCGTTCTCCATTTCAGAACTTATTCCAACATATGTTTTTGTTCACAAAAAATGTCACATGCAATCGATTAATAATCGTCACATGCAACGAACATCAAGATACTTAATTAATCTAGTTACACAATATCACATAAGCTTAACAATTAAAATCGCATTTTTGAATTCGCAAAGTATAATAGCGTAACCTAGTTAATTCTATTAAATAACAGGTAGAAATATACATTTCCATTCCTTATTTACTTTATCTTGAAGCAAGACCAAAAAAAGAAATATCATTAACATTGAAATCATGAAATGCATTTCAAATTCCATAGCTCATGTCATCCATACATGAAAAGCTACTCTGCTAGTCCAAATCGTCAATAAAGTGCCTGGACTTACTATTAAAAATTGAGAGTTCATCGATGTCGAACAAATGTGGCACTCTCAATATTGCATGCTGATATCATCCATTATTTCTGCAGTTATTTGAAAGCGAAAACCTAAGTCACTTTAAGAAAATACTCTTGACTTAACTGTTATGATCGATAACAGAACTATGCGAACGAAATTTGAAATTAGTCAAAAGAAGGCCAGTGTAGGCCACCCAGAATTGCAACTACCTCAATCAAGCCAAATTCGCATAATTACAATATGTTAGACATCAGACAATTTCCGATCTATCAAGTCAAACTTCGAAAAAATGATTCAATGTCTCGGCCAATCATCATCATCATCATTTCCAGCCACACAAAAGTCAAGTGACTAATGTTTCACTGCTATATAACCATAAGGAGTGAAAAAAAATATATAAGTGAATTTAGATAAATTATTATTGAGATTTACGAGAGAGGGAGAGGGGTAGAGAGAGAAGGAAAACCTTGCTACTATGAGTAAATTTATCAGGATAACTCACAGAAATGAGGCAAACTAAACCTCTCCACAACACCATTATGGCCAAGTTAGCATTCGGCCAATGTTATCAATGCATCAAAAGCCACTTTTCTAGTCTATGTTTATGCCGATAAATTTATACTAAACACTTTTTTATCGATCAAGCTTACACATAAATTCTTTTTACAGCGTAATTCTGTTCATATGAAATATAAAATAACAGAACACTTATTCAGAAGAATCACAATAAATTTTTCAATTTCTGTCTAAGCATTGAACTTGTTTGCATGATGTTCGTGGAGCAGAAAATAATTTTAAAGCAAAGCTATCCGTATTATTACTCTTATTTCCAGCAAAAAGTTACATTTTTATTCTATTTTAACTTCTCCAATAGAATACGATGACAAGATTTTGCCGGTCGCCTTCTCGGGCTTCATCTTCTTACCATTTTGCAATAAGCCAATAGTGTCACACGTCAGTGTTGCATAAATAATACGTTATATATCCACAACTGAAATTTAAAATCTTGTAGAGACAATTGGCATTCAGATTGCTCTCAGGTTTTCTTTCTAATCAATTTTGCTATAATCACTACCAACTCCGTCGACACGAAGCACCGCTATAAAGCTGTTGAAAGCCGTTTCCTTTCTCAACTTGTACCAGGTCCAACGTTATCATTTTCGATAAAACTAGCTCGTCACGCCTTCACTCACCTATTATTAATCATACTTTTGATTTTTATCTTGATCTTTCTAATTGACAGTCCAAATAAGAATGCTTTATTGGATTATATATGATTTTCTGCTCCAAGAGCATTTGACACAATTTCAAAACTGAAATAAGTTGAAAAATTTTTTGTTTTGCTTAAGCACGGGCTGTGACATTGCTCATTTTATGTAAACACAAGAACGCTTCGAATGAGTAAACAAATTACTAATGATAAAAACAAAATTGCAGTACTCCTACTAACTATTGAGCATATGCCTAGATAGCATTATGGTCGCTTTCGGGAAGTGTAAGTAAGTAGACGCCCAGTTATCTGTTGACTAGCATATGATAACTACGTTCTGATTCATAAGAACGGTTTAGGAATTAATCTTCCTATGTAGCGAATTTAGTGTGCTTGTAGACAAAACGGCAGATATCCTATTGTTTTGCCGTCGGTGGACTTTCAATTTCTAATAGTAAAACCATAAACTCAATTGCCGATTAGGATGATGACTTCGAATATCCTCTAAATCTCGGAGGAGAAAGAAAATATAGGAGGCAAGTACTTGTTCTAACATTTTATTGAATATTAATCGTTATGTTTTGCTACCATCGTTTGTGATTACAAAAACAGATTTTTAATGGTCGCATTTTTTGATATTATCGAACTAAATCCAATGAACTTTCGTATACACGTTTAAAGCTATCCGGATATCGGTTTCGTGTTTCGCCAAGTGACTGATTTTATAGCGTGATTAGTTTTGCGAGTAGAAGTGTTTTGAAATAAGATGTAAAATCGAGGGTGGTAAATTTGATAATCACCTATTTTATTTCTTTCGGGTGAAACAACTAGAATAAATCTCAAATATATGGAGGTCCAGTTATTTAATATACTTGTGCAATTTAATTAAAGATACTTATATTCTTCTCAGCCATAGTGGCTGAAAGTTAGTCTGAGCGAGATTTTATGAGGACAAATTTGAATACGTACAAGTTAGGAAGTATACTTGAAGTCTTTTCTGTCCGTCAGACAGTACATTGCTTGTAGAGTACAAAGAATAGCTGTGCAGTCTTATAAATAT
The DNA here is from genome assembly GCA_029291075.1 of Eudiplozoon nipponicum. NCBI lineage: Eukaryota > Metazoa > Platyhelminthes > Monogenea > Mazocraeidea > Diplozoidae > Eudiplozoon > Eudiplozoon nipponicum. The sequence continues at coordinate 28,388 of JAQBSW010008746.1, forward strand.
CTTAAAATGATTACGTCGAAGCTCAGTTGCCTTTGTTTTCCTTAGTATTAAATTGAGTTCAATGAACGTAATATGCTGACCGGGACAATTTATTTGGAAGAATTACTCACAGATGCTTTTTTGTGCCTCTGAGAAACAATTTCTTAAAAGTACAGAATGTCGTCTTACCGAAGTTTAAGAAGGGTGATTTTGATTTGTTGATTTTAATTGGAAGTTTTTGTTGTATAAAATGGATGCTCAGTAAGTCTACCTGACTAATAAGTAACGATTGGCCTAAATTTATTAAATTGATTCGATAGACTAATTTGTTTTCATCAGCATATTTGATAACTTTACCATGTTTAACTGCATTATTTATTAAACGGAATATAATATTAAATATGTGGTCTTAATTTTGAACCCTATGGAACTTCAGCGTACATTGGTAGCATATAAGATGGCGTTACATCTAGTGTGATCAAGGATTGCCTTTGTGACAGGTATTTAAAGATGTGCATGAGATTAGGTTTGCAAGATCCATAAAGATTTTATGCATAGACATTCTATCAAAAGCCTTGTATGAGTCTAGAAATGGTCTATAATAATAATAATAATAAATTTATTTGGCAACAAAGGCCAACAGGCCCAACAATTGAAATGAGGTACAAATCAAAAGTAGGATATGTAAAGTTGAATGCTGCCAAATTAAAAAATTTTTTATAAAAGATGAGTTTTAATATTTATGCAGACATACCTTTCGTTTAGATTCGATGAACATCCAAAATATTGCGGATGTATAAAATCCTAGCTCAGCCATATAATACCAATAAAGAGTAGGTTCTACTTCCTATACATATAATAAACTAATATATTACGCACTTACGTGGTATGGATAATTGATAAAAAAATATTCAGTCTCCATAGGGTATCGTTTCTAGAAAATAAAGAAAATCACTTACATCATGAAGAACATAAATTCCAAAGATAAAGATCACGACATAAAATGTAAAACGCCATCCAGATTCCACAAACTTATCTAATGTAGGATATTTCTCGCAATCACGTCTTCTTTTAAACCAGCGCTCTACCATACGCCTACTCATATGTAGCTCAACAGAAAGTTTCTTAAGCAATGAACCATAACAAATTAACGTACCATAATATCAGCATGATTAGGTTTTTTCATTGATTTATAAAAAGCTTCCAACTGAATGACATTTAATGGTTTTTTTATTGGATCTTCGCGTAAGCAAAGCCGCTTTGCAAGGGGTTTCCAAAAGTATTTCATAGCAAAACATCGAAAAGTTGAAATAAACACACACATTAGAAAGCAAACAACAAAATCAGACAATCCTGCATGTTTGTTATGTTCAGAAAACCGTTTAACTTCTTGCCACGTTATATTTGTAGGCAACCAAAAGCTTTCACTCCAAAACAAATTATGCGCTATTTCAAATAGTCCACAACCCATTTACATTGGCGAAAAAATACTTCAAATTTTTAAAATAAATTCCAATTGTAATTTTTTTAAATACAAATCCAAAGTAAAACAAAAACTAGAATGCTCAATATTTGTGGTTTTGCAAAATAATAAAAAATCACAATATTAGTTCGACGCACCTTACTCGGAAAATTAAAATTATTTAATTTAATATGCCATACCATTTGAGCTTAAAATTTAAATTAGTGTAAAATCTAGTAGCTATGCCAATGAAGTAATAAATCTAATTGTAACGGCTAAGATTATTGTGTAACGACACAAATCAATCGGTGACATATTGCGTAAATAAAATTCAAATCTATTTACGTTGCACCAATGAGAAAAAAGCAAATTGCCGTTTAACCACGTTAAACGACGTTTAACCAATAGTATGCAAGCACACATTGCATGCTATTTAAGCACGGTAATTTACCATGCAAGTCAGTTGTGACATTTGCATTCTACCTGCTTCGCGTATTTGCTTGATCGGCTGTCAGCGCATATTGCACTTTACCGGTTGTCAATCCCTACTCGTCTTGATGCGAGATACCAGAGAGACGAGCCAATTGAGTGCAGGACCTGCATGACACCATACACAACGCGATCACAGCTCAACCACGGGAGTCAACATTCAACCAGAGTCCACCCAAGGCTCTAGGACATCTTCACTTCGGAAGACTTCCAGCGAACGTATTACCTGGCCCTCTTAAGGGCCCCCATATCAGCAACTAATCTCTATTCAGAGCACCTTAACCGAGTTTGTAACGTCGTACGGCATTTACTTGAAGCCGGGGCGTTTACAAAATTGGCGACCGCGCCAGGATAGTGATTATTGTTCTGATTTTTTTGGTATAAATAAAATTGACTTCCTTTTTCATTTATTTGGGATAAATCGTGGTCATCTGTTGAATTTTTTTGGGTATATATATATATATATATTCGTGGTGTGTATTGGAGGATATAATAATAGATTGACATTTGTGCTTTCTTTACCGGATAAATCGACTAACACCCTGATCCTGGCTTTTCAAAAATTTTTTTGGGTATATATTCGTGAATTTGTGGTGTGAGCATTCAAAGGCTAACGAGGCCTCTGTTCGTCTTCCCTAAAGGAAAATTTCAAATTTTGGAAGCAGTGTGTTATTCTTGCTGTTGAAAATAATAATTCATTGGCAACGGGCCCTTGTTTGTCTTCCCTACGGGACAATTTCAATTTTTGGAAGGAGTGACGCTGTTCTGTGTCGAAATAATAATACATTGTCATCAAAGGCCATCGGGGCCTCTGTTCGTTTTTTTCCTTTTGTACTGGACAATATCAAGCAACAGCGGAAGCTGTTTGTGGGACAATTTCAATTTTTGGAAGGAGTGACGCTGTTCTGTGTTGAAATAATAATACATTGTCATCAAAGGCCATCGGGGCCTCTGTTCGTTTTTTCCTTTTGTACTGGACAATATCAAGCAACCGTGGAAGCTGTTTGTGGGTAAGCGTTTCGTTATATATTTATACATTTATATATACATTTTCATATTGCTTATAAATTTATGCTTTTAAGATCCCGTAAGATTGTTAAAATGTCAGGTCCAATTTTAGATATTGATGTTCCTGTTTGGGATGGAGATAGTGAGCTATTCTTTATGCGCGTAGACTCCGCTTTCTCCCCGTTTCCTGATTATGACAGTCATCAAAAACTGTCAAAGGTTTTTGCTAAACTACCTTCTGAATTGCAGCGACGGATTTATCCTAAGCTTGAGGCCATTAGGAAGCTACCTAATCCCATTTTGGGCCTACAAAACGAGGTAGAATCCTTGCTTGGACCCACTGAAACTGAGCAGATAATAAACAAATATGCGCAGTTAGATATGCCAAATCTTGGCCCCATAGAAATACTGAGGGAATTACGGAAACGTTGGTATAAAACCAACATTTCTGACCATGAGGCTAAGGTTGTTTTTATTAACAATCTTCCCCAAACATTAAAACTCTTTGCCAGACAGCTCCCCAACACTCTCTCTATAGATGACTTATCTGAGAGATGTGAGTTAGAATATAGGGTTTTGGAACCCAAAGTGAATCCATCATCCTTTTCTTCACCTCCGCAAGATGATAGAATCTCCTCCTTAGAGAGAACAGTGGCGAACATGGCCAAACTTCTAGAAGGACTGGCCATTACCAAATCGGAGATAAATCATGTGAATGCTCGACCAAAATTCGTTTCCAAGTCAAATTATAATGGTAGGCGGCGATCGAGATCTCCGCAATCATTTAATAAATATGCTCCAAAGAACTGGTGTTATAACCACCAGAAGTTTTTTTATGCTTGCCAAGTTTGTCTTTGTCGTTCCGAAGAATTTCCGAATGAGTGTCAATTTCCACAGCTGACGGAGAGGACAACAGACCGCAGGCACAAGGGTGCATCAGTATCGGGAAACGTCTGGCGCAGGAAGTAGAAGACCGTACTTTCTGCACATCAACGGCATCAACGGCGCGACAGGGAAGAAGCCAACTACAATCCGACATCCCTGTCGACTCTTTTCGTCCACGCCGAATTTTTCACATAGAGAACCAAAC